>CAUZXS010005714.1:10000-180000 GCA_963585895.1 Sepioteuthis lessoniana | reverse complement strand
TATATATATATGTATGTATATATATGTGGAAAGAGAAAGAGAGAGAGAGAGTGAGAGAAAGAGAGAGAGAGAGAAAGAGAGAGAGAGAGAAATTGATTGATAGATGATTTGTTTATGTCTTTGGCATATCAACCCGTGTGATTTATCAAATAACAAATGCCGTCATATATATATATATATATATATATATATATATATATATATATATATATACGTATGAGTATAAACAAGAACTGGATGAATAACGCTTTGAATTATGAAGCATCTTTCTCTTTTCAATCAGTATCTTCCAAGCACAGAATGATCTTGGAACAGATATGCCTGAGCCTGTGCAGATATAAGAAACAAAAAATTACTACCACACGATATGACTGATCCTCATTTACCAATAACAATATAAGCAGCAAACTGTGAGAAACGAATTTGTTTATCTTCGGGAAACATCTACAATACACGTTCTGAATAACCGCCCATATAGTAGCAGTAGCAGAATGCATACCAATCAAACCAAGAGTCAAATGTAGAGTTCCATGGTAGTCCAGTGCATCTGATGAAAAAACGAGATAAAAGCATCTTTACTTAATATAAAGAAACCCAATAAATGTCAATGCGCGAAAACCTGAGAAAGTCCATAGGAACTAACATGTTTAAAAAACAATTAGAATATATTCAAAACCAAGTCAATAAAATCCATAATTCAGTGGAAGTTCAGGCAATCTCGAATAGCATGGCAGACAATAAGTGAAGTGAGCAGAAGGAAGAGCAACTTGAGCGCAAACCAAAAGCTGCCAGCCAAGAATAAAGACCACAGAAGTGGAAAGAACATTTCATTAAGTCACTTGGAAACCCTCCTGAAATCACTGACAAACGTAACCAAAAAATTATTAATGACATCAAAGATATCGATCTAGGAAAGTTTACGGAGGAAGATCTTGACGCAGTATTAAAAAAAATTGAAAACAGAAAAGCAGTAATTCACGACGAAGGCTGAAATACAAAGTAATTTTACGACATACTTTTGTGATTATGCAACGCTGTCTATAAACAAAACCCAAATGAGAAACGGAAAAAAAGTTGCATCTCTCTCTGACCTCGGAATCACAAAGAACTACAGAGGTATAACTTTTACTGCTACTGCTGTTAAAGTTTGTAATGCCTTCTCCATCATATCTAATCTGAAATCGAAAAACATACTTAAGAAAAATCAGAACTGCTTTCAAAGAAATCATCCCTCAACCTTACAGATTCTTACAATCTATCGAATCATTAAACGAGGAGTCGCAAAAATCAAGAGAAAACA
Source organism: Sepioteuthis lessoniana (assembly GCA_963585895.1). Classification (NCBI taxonomy): domain Eukaryota; kingdom Metazoa; phylum Mollusca; class Cephalopoda; order Myopsida; family Loliginidae; genus Sepioteuthis; species Sepioteuthis lessoniana. Next base: position 178,700 of record CAUZXS010005714.1, on the reverse strand, counting down.
CAATTGATTGTAGATTTCTACTTAGCATTTGATTCCATACAAAGAGAAAAGATGGATTAATTTGGTTTTGTTTGGTTTTATGGTATATCAATAATTGTAGGTTATTAATGCAAAATACATTTTTATACATACAAACAGTTCTATTTCAAACAATTCAGTTTAGCATACAATAACAGTTCCGTTTCAAACACTTCAGTTTAGCAAAAGTACGCTATTTCAATGTCAAAAACCGTTCTATTTCAAGCAATTAATTTTAGCATAAATGAGCAGTTTAAATGTCAAAACAGTCCTATTTCAAGCAATTCAGTTTAGCATAAGTACACAGTTTAGTCCTATTTGACTCATTGATAGAACCCTATCAGGTGCTACTACTCCGGGCCAGAGTGGACCTGGGAGCGATGGCAATAAAAGAGGTACTCCGCATTCCCCAAAGTTCCAGCATTACAGGGACCTCCCCATCAGATTGTTTAGTGTCATATACCAGGACACTCGTTGTGGGGGGGGCGTCTTACCCCTATACTGAGAAGTAGTCGGTATATTCTACAGTCCTATTTCAAGCAATTCAGTTTAGCATAAGTGCACAGTTTAGTCCTATTTGACTCATTCATAGGACCCTATCAGGTGCTACTACTCCGGGCCAGAGTGGACCTGGGAGCGATGGCAATAAAAGAGGTACTCCGCATTCCCCAAAGTTCCAGCATTACAGGGACCTCCCCATCAGATTGTTTAGTGTCATATACCAGGACACTCGTTGTTGGGGGGGCGTCTTACCCCTATACTGAGAAGTAGTCGGTATATTCTACAGCCCCAGTCGACTGGGCAAAGGAAACATGAAACAAACAATATTAGCACGTAGTATTTCCAAAGAAACTGTTATCGCAATAATGATGCTTTAGAAAAATATAAAAGCAATGGTTTGCTCACCCGATGGAGACACCAAATTCTTCGACACTGTCACTGGAATCTTGCAAGATGATTCATTTGAACCATATTTGCCAATAATCGGCCAAGACTACGTACTTGGAACGTCGATTGATCTAATAAAAGAAAATAATTTCACATTGAAAAATTCAAGAAGCAGACGAGATCCCGCAGAAACTGACATATGTAGACCACGCAGATGATCCAGTGCTACTGGCAAATACTCCATCTTAAGCAGAATCGGCAAGTAGCAAGTAGCAGGAAGCATTGGCCTCTACGTGAAGGCAAAAAAAAAAAACATTGTTCATTTGTTTTAAATAAGAAGGAGCCATCTCCGCTCTAAGTGATAAACCTTAAAAATAAGAAACAAAATCCACATACCTCAGCAGCAAAAATGATTTTCAAGCGAAGGTATGGAAAGCTATTGACAGGTTATCGATCATATGAAAATCTGATTGATCAGAATAAATGAATTGGGATTTCTTCCAAACAGTAATTGTTTCCGTGCTACTATATAAATGCACCACCTAGACGCTAACGAAACGTATTGAGAAAAAAACCTGATAGAAACTAGACAAAACTGCTTTATGTTGTCTTGAATAAATCATGAAAGCAACACCCCTCCCCCAGAAAACGGCAGTTGTACGGCCACATACCTCCCATCTCTCAAATCATCCAAGTAAAACTAACAAGTCATGCGCAGCGCTGCTGGAGAAACAAAGACGAACTCATAAGTGACGTTACTCGCCAGTGTTGGTGGACTTGCAAAATCTTAGATAGATAGATAGATAGATAGATAGATAGATAGATCAGCAGTAAAATCTATTAAAAAATAGACGCACAGAATATACATTTTATCAAGGTTATCGTTTGATTTTCGTCATCACCACAGATTTTAAACATTTTATCATAAGTGATCTAAATCTGATTCCATATCAATCTAAATGTGTTTTTATATATCTTTATAAACACGGAGTGTTTAATAATTATCCTTTCTTGGTGAGTTCCTTGATTATATAATTTTAATAACGCCCCCGCCCCCATATGTTCAGAAGCTCTTTTAATAGATAACAGGAACCTTCCCCGAGCGGTTTCCGTAATATCAGTTCTGCTTTTCCAATAAAGATTACTCCCATGTAAGAGAATATTAATATTGTCATAATCAATTTTGGGAAATTCCAGTAATGTGCTTACAGGGATGGTGAACATGTGGAGATTGTGTGAAATTATATCGTAAAGCAACTTCTATAGTATCTATCTATCTAAGTCTCGTAATATCTATCTATCTATCTATCTATCTATCTATCTATCTATCTATCTATCTATCTATCTATCAAGCTGGCTAGCTTTCTATGTCTCGTTATATCAATCTATCAAATTTTTAAGTATCTATCTATCTATCTATCTATCTATCTATCAATCTATCTCAGTCTGTTCATATCTATCTATCTATCTATCTATCTAAATCTGATAATACCTATCTATCTATCAAGCTAGCAAGCCAGATTGCTATCTGTGTCGTTATATCAATCTATATTGAGTCTCATCTGAGTCTCGTAATATCTATCTTTCTTAGTCTCGTAATATCTATCTATCTATCTATCTATCTATCTATCTATCTATCTATCTAACCCTTCTGTCTGTATATCTAAGTCTCGTAATATCTATCTTTCTTAGTCTCGTAATGTCTATCTATCTAGCTAGCTAGCTAGCTAGATAGATAGATTGCAAACGAGCTAGCCATCTCGTAATATCAATCTATCTTTTTAGGTCTCTTCATATCTATCTATCTGTCTATCTATCTATCTATGTCTTCTCATATCTATCTACATATCTATTTATCTGTCAGTCTCAACATATCTATGGACTCACCTATCTAGGATACACTCACTTCAACGCACCCACGTACACCAATACCCCTCCCCACCACCGAACTGCAAAATACAAGCATTCTTTCACGTATTGTCGTTCAATCGCCCCACCACCAACGCCAACACCACCACCATCACCGCCACCACTCCCGCCACCATCACCATGAACAATTTTTTTCTCACTGGAACACAAACAGTCGGAATGAAACTGAAGTATACTGTGTAAACGCAGTTGTTTAATTGAAAAGATACCTCATTGGTCGTTAGTTGCCTTCAGGCAAGACAAGTGGCGAGAAAGAAGACACACAGACAAGCAGATGTGTCGGCCGAATAAAAGGCGAAAAACAGAATGCAAGTGGGCCAAGCAAGATATAGAAGCATAACTATTGTGTTATTGCAGATTTTACAAGTATTTCACAATACATTTTAATTGGAACGTATGTGATTACCAGCCCAGTCGGCTGGGACTGTAGAATACGTCGATTGTATCTATGCTGAGGAGTAAGACTCCACGCCTCTCCACGAGAGTACTGGATACGATTTTAAACCATTTTATGGTAAGGCTTAGAGCTTTGGGGAATGTGGAGTACCAATTCATTGCCATTACTCCCAGGTCCACTCGGAGTGGTAGTACCTGTTAGGGTCCCATTTATATGTCAAATAGAACTATCAAATCATTTACTATGCGTGAAACCATTTAACAGCATACAATTTTTGATAGCAATTCTTGAAAACATTTAACAAATGAGGTCTGGTTAGAAATATATATACATATATATGACGGCATTTGTTATTTGATAAATCACAAGGGTTGATATGCCAAAGACACAAACAAATCATCTATCAATCAATTTCTCTCTCTCTCTCTCTTTCCACATATATATACATACATACATATGTATATATATATATATAGAGAGAGAGAGATGTGTTTTTTGGCATATCAACCTTTGTGGGTTATTTTATGACAAATACTGCTGCATATATATATATATATATGTGTGTGTGTGTGTGTGTGTGTGTGTGTGTGTGTGTGTGTAAGGAAATAGTTTGACCTCATTTGTTTGCACGCTATTAAACGCTTTCAAGTTTTACTATTCAGCATTAATCCTTCTATTGTCAAGTATTCCAATCTAGTACGAACAGTTTTCATGCAGTTATATATTTTTGAATTAAAAGCCATAATAATTCTTAGTTAATGATTGAACAGTTAGAAATAATGTTACCTACAAACGATTCGCTTATAAATCATATATATCATGATCATCATGTCGTGCCGCCAGCTCAGATCTCCCTGGCCCTTTCCCACCACCCTTCTCTCTCGTCCATTGCTTCCGGTAGGTCTTCAAGGATACATCCTGTATCAACACAGAGCTGTTGTATATAGGTTCTAGCTGATCGTCCTTGCCTTTGTGAAGGGGTTCACAGAAATATGTCAGTTATGAGTTCGTCCGTATATCTACAGCAGTGTCCCGCATGTCTAGTTCGTCTAACTTGGATCATTTTCGTGATGGGTGGTAGGTGGCCGTACTGCTGCTGCTGCTCCAGGACTTGTTTGATATTGCTCGCAGATTTTTTTTTATTGCCGTCAAGCTTTTTCCCCATACGTTTAGTTAGCGTCCATGAGGTGCATCAATACAGCAGTATCGATACGACCGTTGCTTGAAAAAAACTGCGTTTCATTTGATCGGTCAGGTCTGACTTCCATATGAACGATAGCTTATTGATATCTCTGTCCATGCCTTTGCTACTCATGCGTTGATTAATATATATATATATATATATATATATATATATATATAAACAGGATTTAGAATAAGATAATCAACAAGGTTTGTTATGTCATAAAATACACAAACCAAATATGGGTTTACTCAAAGTCAATTTTTAAGCAGAATAAAGCTAGTTTTTATTTCAGAATTTTCTTTCTCCTAAATGAGTTGCTTTAACAAGGCTAAAGATCCCAGTTTTCCCTACTATTTAACTGTATCAAGGGTGGGGAGAACAGTAGGATATTCCCTTTCCCAAGCTCAATTTGATGGGGTTTTATGGTATATCAACTCTTGCGGGTTATTCAAAGCCAAATCCATTTTATAAATACGAGGATCATTAAATAGGTTTCCAGGTTTTTTTCGTATGGGCACTTTTATTGATAGTACACACATGAAACTCGAGCCTCCTACGAAGTAATCTCCTCCGGCTGCAATGTACTTGTTGTACCGTTCCAACAACTTCTGCAAGGCCCCATGGAAATCCTCTTGTATGAGTGTGTCAATGACCTTCGTCACAGCCTCTTTCATTTCAATTAACTCATAACGACAGCCTGTGAGATTCGGGAATAAGCAAAAGTCACAGGGAGCAAGGTCTGGACTCTAGGGAGGCTGAGGAACTGTCTTGATGCCCATCTTGGTCAAGTAGTCTGTGACAAGGATGGAGTTGTGGACTGGTGCATTGTCCTGGTGGAAATGCCACTGACCCAATTTGAAGATTGCTGGCCTCTTCCCAAGGAATCTCTTCCCGAACCCCCTTAAAACCTCAACATAGTAACCCTAACCCTAACTCTTTGGCCAATCAACTCTGGTGTATTGAGTTCCTTACTCCTCCCACACCTCTCATCATCCCTCAGAGACTTCCTACCTTCCTTGAATCTCTTATGCCACTCAAAAACTGATGCTCGATCCATGCAAGATGCTCCAAAAGCAGTCAGAAGCATTCCATATGTTTTTATGGCATTTTTTTCAAGTTTAAAACAGAATTTTATTGCATCCAGATTGCGTTTTTGAAATGCACCTGCTGTGACAATCAGGCTTTAGTAGGGCATATTATAATTGTTGCCTTTGCTGTTCATTTGAAGCTGAAATCATAGAAATTGGTCAGTCCTCTCATAGGATGTATAGCAATAACATACCGAATTTTCAAGAGTCTACGATAATTTTAAATGCATGTATAAAAATGTAAGGAAACTTATTGAATACCCTACGTATATATTAAATGTATATGATTTGCAAACACATTTTATTGATATAATCCTTAAATGAGCCTGAGATAATTTTTTGGCACATAGCTGAATGGTTTCAAGTATTCCTATGTAACAGTAATAATTTAACATCAGTCATTTGTTTGTGCACATTTAGCTAGATATCATCATTTTCATCATGTCGTGCCGCTAGCACAGATATCCCTGACCCTCTCTCGCCACTTCTCCCTATCATTCATCGCTTCTGGCAGGTCTTTAGGGCTACATCTCGTATCCTCACATAGCTGCTGTATGTATGTTCGAGCTGGTCATCCTGCTTTTGCTTGGCCATATACGGGGATCCATAGGAGTACATCACTGATGAGTTCGTCCTTGCTTCTCCAGCTGTGTCCTGCGTGTATGGTTCGTCTAACTTGTATAGTTTTCGTGATGGGAGGCAGGTGGCCGTTTAGTTGGTGCCTTGTGAGGTGTTGCCACCAGGACTTCTTCAATATTGCTCTCAACATTCTTGTGTAATTGCCGTCTAGCTTCTTCTCCAGCCGTTTAGTTAGCGTCCAAGTAGTGCATCCAAAAAGCAGTATCGATACGACCGCTGCCTGGAAGAAACTGCGTTTCATTTTATCGGTCAGGTCCGATTTCCATATGATCGAGAGCCTATCGATAGCTGTCCATGCTTTCGTTAGTCGAGTGTCGATGTCTTTTTCGGTTGATGAGACGCTGCTTCCCTAGGTAGGTGAATTTGTCTACCAGTTTCAGAGAGGCTCCGTCTAGTGTGGAAATGTCGCCTGTTTGGTTATAACACATATACATGATAAGAAACAGATTAGTTTGTTGATAATTTCATTTTTAAATGAGTTAGAACTAACTTGTCTGCACACTAGTATTGCTATTGTTTCAATACAGTTTTCAACTATTGCTATCGTACACTTATAATTGTATTCAACACTACTCATTCATTTGTACATAGTTAAATGGTTCCAAATATTGTTATGTATCACTAAAAATTCACTTAGACTGTCACTTGTTTAAATACCGTTAAATGATCAAATAGTTCTATTTCTAACGAATCAATTTAACATGTCAAACAGTTCTGTTTGACCCAAAGATATGCCCCTATAAGGTGCTACCACTCCGGATCAGACTAGACCCAGGAGCACTGACAATGAAGAGGTACTGTTGTATATTGACCTTCGACCCGGCCAAACATGCCATCCCAAAGTGATGCACCGGAAGGAAGTGACACATTCCAATGGCCAGTAATCGAAAGAAATCGCGTAGTCGGATTTGGCTGACAAAATGGGACAAGGTAAAAGCCCATGATACACTCATAGACTGATGCACCGGAAGAGAGTGACCTCTGAAGTACATGACAGTTATTTCCGCTTGATGACGATCAAACATGCCATTCCAAAGATTGAGTGGATGATTGAGTGGGCGATTGAACTATTATATAACTCGGTGAGACGAGTTGGAGTCAGACGAGTTGGAGATCAGTCGAGTAGAGACAAGATGTGGTAGGGAAAGCCACCACCCAGCAGAAGGGGCCCTCGGGACCCCCGATGGAGTTTGGGGACCAGACCAGTTGGTGATAAGATGCAGTAGAGAAAGCCAGCAGAGTGGGTCCCCGGGCCTCCGGTTGAGCAGCCATGGAGATATGTCCCGAGAGGCTGGTGAGGTCAATATGTTGCAGTCTTTGTTCGGTCTCCAACTCCTTCTCACACGCAAACCTTACTATAAAGTGAGAGGTATATTTTTTTAAAAGAAGTTCTTCCCTCGTCTTAATTATCTTGTCGTTATGATTCTTTCTGCATGAATCTGCATATGAGTATATAACAGTACTCCGCATTCCTCAAGGATATAGCATTATCGGAGCCTTGCCATCAAATGCTTTTGTGCCATTGGGGGAGGTCTTACCCCTCTGAAGAGATGCAGTTGGTATATTCTACAGCTCCAGCCGACTGGGCTATCCAGGATTTTAAATTCCAGTCACTGACGCTATTTCCTCTGAATGATGAATGTTACGCTAAGCAAACCTCATTTTTTGATTGGAAAGTAAGAATAAGTTGCGCTAATCTTCAAAGAGGATAATCCTGCCGCCTTAATTTTTTTTACCTTTTCTCAGGCACTAAAGGCTCATAGCAGCTCTTTCTACTAAAATCTACAATGCTTAGGACTGGTAGATCCTGTATTTGCGGGTAGGATGAGGACCGAAGCTCCACATGTGTAATATATCCAAGGAAAAAAAAATCTTTTAAAAAAATAAGAGCACAAAATGTATAATTATATATATACAAATATAATTATGATGATGGCCAAAAATAACGCTAAAAGTATTTTTAATCCATGAAGTTTTAAGAGTTCTCAATGTATAAAAATGCAAAGCACTATTGATATATTTCTAGCCCAGTCGGCTGGAGCTGAAAAATACTCCGACTGTTTCTCTGCAGAGTGGTAAGACCCAACTCCCAACGAGTGTCCTGGATATGACACTAAACAATTTGACAGTGAGGCTCTAGTAATGTTTGAATTTTGGGGAATGTAGAGTATCCCGGCATTGCCATCGCTCCCATGTCCACTTTGGCCCGGTGTGGTAGCACCTGATAGAATCCTATCTCTGGGTAAAATAGAACTAAAATGTGTACTTATGCTTAACTGAATTGCTTGAAATAAGACTGCTGTGACATTTAAACCGTGTACTTATGTTAAACTGAATTGTTTGAAATAGAACTGTTTTTGTATGCTAAACTGAATTGTTTGAAATTGAAACTGAATACATATGCTAAGCTGAATTGTTTGAATTAGAACTGTTTGACTAAACTGAATAGCTCGAACTAGAAATGTTTTTGACAAATAAGCTGTGTACTCATGCTAAACTGAATTGTTTGAAATAGAACTGATTATTTGTATAAAAATGGATTTAGTATTGAATAACTAACAAAGGTTGATATGCCATAAAACCCAAACAAACAATATAATTTCAAGTTTGAAATATAATTTAAAACATAAAAATCTCAAATCTCAGAGTTTTTCGTTTCGATTCGATTGAACTATTATTCAAGATGTCTAACTTTTTCAATTAGAAATACTTCATTATTGGTTTTAAATTTGAACTATAATGTTGTATATATATATATATATATATATACCAACTCACGTACACACACACGTACGCACACACGCGCGTGCACACACATACATATCATCATCATCATATCGTGCTGGAAGCACGGATATCCCTGACCCTCTCTCGCCACTCCTCCCTAGCGTTCATCGCCCTAGGCAGGTCTTCAGGACAACAACCTGTATCCTCACAAAGCTGCTGAATGTACGTTCGTGCTGGTCGTCCTGCTTTTGCGCGGCCGTGTGTGGGGATCCATAAGAGTACATCTCTTATGAGTTCAAAATGGACGACCAAACTCAATACCCAAATGGGTCCTGGACGAGAGTTTGACGACTTTTCGCTCAGGATCGCCAGTTCGATCGGGGAACTACTGCTGCTCCTCTATAAGAGTGGCTTCTATAGAAGAGAATAAAACAGCCATCGAAAGATAACCACATACATATATATATATATATATATATATATATATATATATTAACTTTCAAAAAATAAAGGGGATCTATCTATCTATCTATCTATCTGGGTCATTCAATAAAGAAAAGGAATATATCTATTTATGTGGTTCATTCAATAAGTATCTATCTATCTATCTATCTATGGGAGTCAATAAATAAACTAGGAGAATCAATCCATCCCTTTATCTCCGAGGGTCATTCAGTAAATAAGAGGATTTTTTTTATAAAAATAAAATTAATTTTTTCACAATTTTTTACCATAAATGTCAAATGCATAACTTGAAATTGGTTTATTGCAAAAATTATTTTTATCTTGCAAAAATAATTGTTTTGAGGCTATTCAAAATGATCGCAATTCAAACAGAGTGCTCTAGGCTTGAGCAGAGGTCTGATGTAAAATCTTTGTCACCTGAGAAGTGTAACCATATGAAATTTATAGAAGAATGTGCAATGTGTACTGAAACGCATGTTTTAGTGAAAAAATGTTTATACATGGAATGATCATGGGTTCTGCATGAAGAGTTTGAGTCGAAAAAGAAGTTTATTGAGTGGAAACTCACCTGTTCTCCGAGAAAAAAGTTCTGGACACAGTTGGCCATTATAGAAAATCATGCTGACATGAGACGACCCATCACTTTTATTGAAAAAGGTAAAACTATAAACAGTGCTTCGTATTACCAACCCCTGTGGCAATAAAAGTAAAGTTGGTGACCGTAGTCGAGGGCGACCAGAAGGTTCCCTTTTCAATTGCTACTACACCAAGGTGTAGAGGAGGGCGCTACTCCTTTCCCTAGATTGCTCCACTTTACCCTTGATACGTAACTTATATTGCTGAGTTTTAAGCAGGAAGGTATCAAATACCATTTTTAAAGTCTTTGATATGACTCGACCTGGAGATTGAACCCAGTCTCCCGGATAATTAGCGAACACTCTACCCACTCGACCAATGAACCGGCAAATTTATTTATTGTATGATCCCCATATATCATTATCTTAATTTGTCTGAAGACAACAATGCCCATGTCTCATGTGTTTCTTTGTAAGAAGACAATGTTGATTAATTAAAATCTTATTTGACATTCCCTTTTTTCACATTCAGTAAAACTTATTTAGATTAAAAAAAAATTTAGCCATTGGTGTAAAAGCTGTTAGTGTCGAAGACAATAGATACGGCAACCCGAGTTCAAATCTTGGAATGGTTCTGCTTACATTTCATATAACTCTATCCAACTATTCTCTCTTCAGCTATGGGTAAATAGTAGGGCAAAGTTTACTCTTTAAAGCTTAGCGTGGCGACCGGTTTTGGAAAAAGAAGATACTGAATTCAAACCGGAGAGGTTCTCTTCTCATTGGTCAAACAACTTTGAGAGCTTCTCTCCTTCTGCTTACGGAACCTTAACATTTACCAGTAATTTTTTCTTCATTTGGTTGTATACAAGGAGTAGGGGCCGTAGAACCTGTTGATCCTGCAACTGAATGATTATGCCGGAGATGATAATCATCAGAATTATCTGCCAGAAGAAAAAAGTAAAACTTTATTCTACAGCTCAGCCAATCAAAAGAATTTATCAAATTGCAGCTCATTCGCGTTCACGTGTGAAATTTAAAATATTTAACAAAAAAATTTTTTTTCCGTTCGCCGTCGCAAGGTAAAGACCCATTTTCTCTCTCTCTCTCTCTCGGTAGGGTTAGGGTTAGGGTTAGTTTAGTTTAAATTCACATCAGCACATACACATTCTTCATTTATTTTTCCCTTTAGAATACATACAGACATCTTTCTCTTGATTGCTTGAGACTCTCTTTCGTGAAAAGACTTTTTTTTAATAGTTTTCGTACATTACAACTATTTTATTCATTCTTTTGTACTTTTTCTATTACAAAACATAGAACATTGTTTTATTGTTTTATCTAAATATCGTGATCTTTATTGTATTTATTTTCATTTATTCTGTAACCCTATTTCAGCGGGGGTGTCCTCGTGGTGTAATGGTTAAAGCGATGGACTGCGCAATCGTAGTAAGCGAGTTTGTGCTCCAGTCGCGCTATTACGTTCACTTTCGGACAAATACCCTTGGAAAAGGTATGAACCTCGTTATCCTCCCAGTTATGGGTTAAATAGTACCACTACTGTTCTTCTAGGAGAATAGCTTTGGCATTAGATAACCTACAAAGGTTGGTATGCCATTAAACAAAGAAACCAACCAACCTATTTCAGCATTAATATTTTGTATGTATACAAAATAAATAACGAAAGGAGCAGACGATATATACCATATTCACAATTAACGCTAGATACAGCCATGTGCGAAATAGACATATAATGTTCATAACGATAGAACATAGGAATCTCGAAATTACGAAAAAATCGTAACGACTTCTTGTTCGGTTACGAAACCTTTTTATTAACTTTGAGTTAAAGGTTTCCACATAAGGAGGAGAGACACAATCTTGCTATGCTGTCTTATTCATTTGGCCCCCATCTCGTGCGACCCCATTAGGGCGCAAGTTCGCCTCGCATCTGGGAGCCCCAAAAGTCGAACCTCCTCGTTTGGCGTCTAGTACTCAACTCCCTAACTTTCTTTCAATTCTCCACAAACCTCTCCGCGCTTCCGGTGCGTGACATCACTCGTACTCCGTCACCCGTTTCGTCTCGGAGTATTGTGACATCTCTGAGTGACACCTCCATCTACCCGTTCGCGCCAGCGTTAACACTTGCTTCAATGTTGCACCTAACTAAACCATGTGCTGAGCCGAAAGGTTCTCAGCCTAACTAAACTCAAAGGCATGAACCGAAATCTCTTGGCCATTACGTTACAGATATATATGAGGAACCACGAAAAACCCGTAAAAAATAAAAACAAAAAACAGGGGCAAAATTTGAAATATCTTTTAAAAATGTGGTTTTCTTACAACATATTCTATCTGTATATAGACTCAGTTCTAAATGAATAAGAGCGGAAAGTCTTATTGACATTTATTAAATCTGATATTTGGTTCATGTTTAAAATGAAGGAGTAATTCACCAACAAATAATACTTGATGGAAAATATTACACAATTTTCCATCTTTTTTTCGATGAGCATAAATAATTTCTACATAAGATTTTTGTCTTGTCATTCTTCTTACAGAGGTGTGTCCCCGTGGCGTTGTGACTAACATAGCTGCTGTACCAACGTTATAAAAAAGTTCGGACTCCAGTCGAGCAATTATGTTCTCTTTGGGACTAATGCCCCTTAAGAAAGGTATGAACCTCCTAATCACCCCAGCTGTGGGTGACATAGTATCGCAACTGTTCTTCTACAAGGATTGATTTGGCATTAAAAACCAATAAAATTTGGTTTGGCTTCTTTGTTTAATGGCATATCAACCTTTGTTGGTTATCTAATGCCGAAGCTATTCTTCTAGAAGAGAAGTAGTGGTACTATTTAACGCACAGTTGGGAGGATAAGGGGATTCATACCTTTCCCAAGGGTATTTGTTCAAAAGTGAACGTAATAGCACGACTGGAGTTCGAACTCGCTTATTACGATTCCACAGTCCATCACTGTAACCATTACACCACGAGGACACCCCCCATGAAGTTTGATATGTCATTAAAAACAAAGAAGCCAAGCATTCTTCTTAAGAATGATATCACTGGTTTGGTTAGTTTAATGGCATATCAACTTTAGTGGATTATTTAATGCCAAAGGTATCTTTGAAGAAAAACAATATTATAATTTAACTCAGAAATGAGATGGGTTCCAAGGAGGGGTTCCCTCCATTTCTCAGTGAACTTAGTAGCTCGACTGGAGTTCGAACTCGCATCCTTCGAAGCTGCAATGTCCCACTATAGCCATATCGCCACGTGTACATTCAACGGACATTATAGAAAAGCATTTTAGTTAAATTTTAACTAAAAATATGAATATTTAATCTTTGAGTGTGAGTCATGGTAATCTTTCGATGGCTGTATTTTTATTTAATCAATACCCGCTTGGCTTATTGATGAGCAGCTTTAGTTTCCTGGCTAAACTATTTGGTCCTGGCGGTTGATCTGTGGCGTTTTTCTACCCAGCATCAGATGAAGCGCACCGTAGACCCGACGTTGAGTTCGTCCTCTTTACTACACATTCACCATGCTGCTTCCATGGCTTCTAAGGTTTAACTTGTGGGTTTAAAAAATCCCCCTCTATATATTTCTTAAGTTTTTACTTAGGTAAAGTCCAACTATTTCTTTCTTATTTTCATCTTCTCTTATTCCACAATCAATCTCTTGTCTTCGGTTCCCTGGTTATAAATGCACTTTCTTAAATCAATTCGAAAGTTGGTCACTTGACCTCATTGAGGGTTTGAGATATGTGTCTGGCGTACATCCGGTAGGTATAATACAAATCACTAACTTAGAGAACGGGGCAAATTTAATAATAATAATAATAATAATAATAATAATAATGACCAGATCTAATAATAATCAACAAAAAAAAGAGAGCTTGGAAAATTGTCGACTTTGCTGTCCCGACTGACCACAATAAAACTGAAAGAATGTGCAAAGAAGGATAAGTACCTCAGTCTTGCTAGGGAATTGAAAAAACTATGGAACATGCAGGTGACAATTATACCAATTGTAATGGGTGCGTTTGGAACAGTAACTAAAGGATTACTAAAGGGACTGATGGAGTTGGAAGTTTGAGGACGAGTGGAGACCATCCAAACTACTATATTACTGAGACGGCCAGAATACTGAGAAGAGTCCTGCAGACTTGAGGAGACTTGCTGTCCTTCAAATTTCAGTGAAAGACCATCAGCTAATGCTGATGTGAAAAACTCTAATGAGTAAATAATAATAATAATAATAATAATAATAATAACTGCAGCTATAATAACAACGGACACAGGATGTCGTCTAGAAGACCTGCTAGAAGTGATGGATGATAGAGACGAATTGTGAGTGATAGTCAGGGAAATCCGTGCAAGCATCGCGACATGACGATGATGAATTTGTAGCAATCAAAAAATAACAACAAACCTTACCAATATTTCAAAATTTTACCAAGTTGTTGTCGTGTTATTTTGGTTATAGTTTCAATTCTGTAAGTTTGGTTATAAATAATGTTTAATAATATCCGTTTCGAATTGAAAATATCTCTTTAAAAGTGAAAAATCCTGGTATTTTGTATTTACAAGAAAATCGACATTTTATAGATAATTGTTAGAGGTGTACTGATGGAGAGATAAACAAAGAGATAATCTGCAAGGTTAGATCCAAAAATCTTTGTTCATAAAAAAAGAATCTGTGTTTGTGTGTGAGTGTGTGTGTATGAGAGAGAGAGAGAGAGAGAGAGAGAGAGAGAGTAAGCGAGAGAGAGAGAGAGTGTGACCATTTTCATGTTCAAGGACGCGTTTTAGAATAGTCTTCAAACTTCCGGTTGTATAATAGATATAATCCCACTGAAACGAAGTAAACATAAAATCTTTGTTGGGGCCGTCTTCAAATATCAAGCGTAGAGAAGAAAAGATAGTGATTTATCTGAAAAACAAGGTAGGTAACCCGGTTGAGCAGAAATGAGGGGAATAAAAATGGTTAAGGAAACAAAGATAAACAAAAATAGATAAATAAATAAAAGAAGAAATAACATTTTTAAAGCTCGGGATAAAAAGCAACGCCATGAAAAAGGAAGTCGGTGAGGAATTGTGGGAATTCGGTTGAGAAAATGGATGGGTGCTGGGTTTAGGTTTTATTGTTTGAAGTGATGAAATGAAAGGTAGGATATCGGTCAGGGGTTTGCAAGATAAAAAAATACAAGGAGAGGGAAGGGAACGATCATTTTGTCAAAGATGAAGAAAAGGAGGTGAAGAAGATTTGATAGAAGGGAAATATATTAAATCAGGAGAGGAGAAAGCGTAAAAGGAAAAGGGTAAGGTTATGAAATAGAGAGGGGGAAAAGAAGTGAAGACGTCGGGAAAGATGCACGTAAGATTGAAAAGAAGGAGGAAAAATGGATGAGGGGCAGTAGAAGTAAGAAATAGAAAGAGAGGGGGGATGAGATGAGAATATGAAAAAAGAGAGTAAAGTGTAGTTAAAAAAGGAATATATGAAATGGGGAGATAAGTAAAGGGATGAATGGGAAGAGAAAAAACATAAGAAGGAAGATGTGGAGGAGGGTGAAGATGAGATTGAAGCGATGAAAGAGAAAGTAGGTGAGAGGAAGTGAAATGTATGAATTGAGAGAGGGGGAAAATAGAATTGGGAATAGGAGAACAGGAAGGAGCAAAAGGAGTAAT
Source organism: Sepioteuthis lessoniana (assembly GCA_963585895.1). Taxonomy (NCBI): domain Eukaryota; kingdom Metazoa; phylum Mollusca; class Cephalopoda; order Myopsida; family Loliginidae; genus Sepioteuthis; species Sepioteuthis lessoniana. Next base: position 163,091 of record CAUZXS010005714.1, on the reverse strand, counting down.
ATACAAGATGTAAAAGGAGTAGGAGGTGAAAGTTAAGGAATCAAAACGGAAGGGGAGAAAAAGAGGAAGAAAGAAGACGCGAAGGAGTGCGTAACTGAGATAGAAGAAAAGAACAATAAAAGTGGATGAAAGAAAGTAGAAGTCATGAATATAGAGAAAGTGAGAAGGGAATCTGGAAGAGGAGGAGGAGGAGGAAGGGAAGAGAGAAGAGAGGTTGAAAGGGTAATATATAAAATAGAGGTGGGGAACGATTTGAAAAGAGGAGAGGTAAAGCATAAACAAGGGAGAGTTTGTTTGTTATCTAATGGCATATCAACCTTCTCCGGTTATTTAATGCCAAATCCATCCTTTCAGAAGGATAATAGTGGTACTATTTAACCCGTAAATAGGAGGCTAAGGGGGTTCATACCTTTCCCAAGGGTATTTGTCCAAAAAGGAAGAGTCCAGTACTTTAACCAAAACACCACCGGGAAGAATAAAGTAAAGAAGAAGCGAAGGGAGACGAGCAGGATATATATATATACATATATATATATATATATATATATATATATATATATATATATATATATATGTGTGTGTGTGTGTGTGTGTGTGTGTGTGTGTGTGTGTGTGTATGTGTGTGTGTGTGTTACGTACACTTAGTATATTCGAGACACCAACTATACGGACACTTGCCCCCATCACGAAAACTATATAAGTTAGACGAACCATACACGCAGGACACTGCTGTAGAAGCAAGGACGAGCTCATAAGTGATGTACTCCTATGGACCCCCACATATGGCCGTGCAAAAGCAGGACGACCAGCTCGAACTTACATACAGCAACTATGTGAGGACAGGGGATGTAACCCTGAGGACCTGCCGGAGGCGATTAATGATAGGGAGAATTGGCGAGAGAGGGTCAGGGATATCCGTGCTGGCGGCACGACATGATGATGATGATGATGATATATATATATATATATATATATATATATATATATATATATATATATATATATATATATATATATACATTCCCCTTCCAAAAAACAACAATCGATCACATTAAAATAATAAATTTATTTCCATCCCGTGAAAAGCATTGTCATTGATCAATGATTTAAAAAAAATTAACAGGACTTCTTCAGATCACACAAGAAATGGATTAAAATAATATTTTTCTCAGAGAATTAATTTTTATTTAATGCGGACTTTTTGTCCTCATCTTGGAAGTTTGTTTTTTTTGTGTTGTTTATTCTTTCACTACGTTTCGGCTAAATTTCAACTCTGGCCGAAACGTAGTGAAAGAATAAACAACACAAAAAAAAAAAAAACTACCAAGATTAGGACAAAAAGTCCGCAATAAATAAAAATTAATTCTCAGATTAAGAAGCCTCATCTCAAAATGATTCCAATTAAATATTTTTCTCATTTACAACCAGATTAAGACAAAAAAACATTTATTTCTCCTGTATCAAAGCAATCCTAAACCTTCAAGTCACAATAAGTATATGATATGTAAAACTACATTCGGCTTTATCATACTTCAAATTTAACAGAGTCAAATATTACATTTACAATAATACATGTCAAAAATTCAAACATTTATTTAAAAAATTATTTAGACAATCTAGTTTTAGAATATCAATTTTTATCATTAAAATGAATTAAAAATCTAAAACTAATAATATTTATGGCAACCTCACCCAAATTTTTATTATTAAGGTTTTTCGGACTATTGTTTTCATCGTTGTTGTTATTTTCACAACGTTTCGGCCGATATGTCCTCCAGCCTTCTTCAGGTGTTTGTCGAACTCTGGAACCTTCGCGGAACTTCGAAGTACGTCCTTTATTGAAACCACGGGGGTCGCCTGTTCTGATTCCGTTAGCCATGACCGGGTACAAGTGTTAAGTATTCCTGTATTATTACTCGCCTGTGGTGAGGATTGAACCTGCAACCTCCAGAGGATTGTCTCTTTAGAAGCTCAGGGAACCAACGCCTATAACCGTTACGCCATGTGTCCTGCTGGACAATTCAGAGATAATTCAAACGAAAAAATATCTGAATATGAGCACAGGTAAAAAATCATATATAATAGTAGTAATTCTTGCCAAATTTCAGTTCAATTTACTACTAAATATTAATTTTGTATAGAGTAGATGTTACTTTATAATCTCCCATATTATTAAAATAAGAGTGATGGCTTTCAATGAATTGATTGATTTGGACACCATGTCAACATGTCAAGTTTTATTTTATCGAGTTGTATTTACTTTTTTGTGTTTTTGTTTGTTTATAATGTTTTGCATGCTGTTATGGGAAATTTACTAAGCTTTTTGCTTAGATGTGGCACAAGGCCATATGAAAGGGGCACCCAATGAGTTTCGAACTCACTCGTGTAGGTTTGCTAGTCGAGCTTGCTAACCATTACACCACCAGAATGGGATATCAGTTGGGTTTCTGTTTGGTTTCTTTGTTTAATAACATGTCAACCTTCGTGAGTTATTCACTGCTTTTTAGAGGAACATCAGTGGTACTATTTGACCCATAGCTAGGGTGGGGGATAGTGCCTTGAGAAATACAATTAGCTCCATCCAGGATTTGAACTCGTGTCACCGTGTCCATAACATCTCGGGCGCGGGAGAGTAACGACAATGAAGGAATAATTCATTTTTAGGAGGCGGTCTTACCTCCTCTTCAGGGAATGGAGTCGGTATATTCTACCAACAGGGCGTAAGTCAGCTCAGTCGGTTGGGGCTGAAAAATATACCGACTGAATCTCTTCAGAGTGGTACGATTTCCCCCCCCCCCACACACACACACACAACGAATTTCCCAGACACAAAACAATCTGATGGTAAGGCCCCAGTAATGACGAAGCTTTGAGGAATGCGGAGTACCCCATCCTTGCCATTGCTCCCAGGTCCACTTTGGTTGCACCTGGAAGGATTCTATCTATTGGTCAAATAGAACTCTTTGACATTTAAACTGTGTGCAAACAAATGACTAATACTAAATTGAATTGTTTAGAATAGAACTGCTTGCTCCTTTCAATATGTATAAACAAATTACTGACGTTTAATTGAATTGTTAATGATACATAACAATATTTGGGACCGTTTAACTGTGTGCAGATGATCAACAAAATGTGTTTACAAATCATGTATACAGGGTGGAACGATAAAATTGTCGCCCTAGAAAAGACGACATGATTCCATTTCCGTTTAATGAAAACCGGTTTTCTTTTGTTGTTGCAGACCATCAACTAGTTGGCCAGTTGTGTACAAATCCCAAGAGAGATAGGAGCCTTCTATCATGTCTGAAAGTGACACAATGTTCAACGAGCGAGATCGGAGATGCGCAGCTGTACAACTCATGCTCTCTACTGATCCAAGTTATGACAATAGGATCATTGCCAGCACCCTCAAAATGCAAATCTGGATTGCCATGAATAACAGGGACGTTCCCAGGGTGATAAAACCAAGTTTCCGGCTATGTTTATGGTCTTTGGTGTGGTTTCAAATGAGGGCCACATCATGCCACTTCACATCTTCGAAGTCGGCTTGAAAGTCAACACCAAAGTGTACCTGGATGTGCTGAAGAGTGTGGTGATCCCCTGGTGCAATCAGGTGTCCTAGCTGTGGTGACAGGACTCGGCGCTGGCCCACAAGTCCAAAGAGGCCTAGGCTTGGCTTCAGAAGGTGTGCTACGACTTTGTACCCTTCTCTCACTGCCCCCCCCCCGCGATCTGAACCTGCTGGACTACTTCGTTTGGTCATACGTCGAGAACATCACCAACATGATCTCCTACAACACCAAAGCCAGCCTGATCACCGCCATCCGCCGAGTATTCGCCGAGCTCCCGCCGGCGCTTGTGGAAAAGGCATGCTCCCAGTTCCGGATTCGTATCGACGAGACGATTGAGTCCTGAAGGCGGCTACATTGAATAGATGTCAGCTCTACTACATAATCAAGTTAGCTGAATTGATTTTTTCAATAAAAGTTTTAAAATAAAGCTGTAGTGTTGTTTTCTTTAGGACGACAATTTTATCGTTCCACCCTGTAGATGTCAACTCTTCTACATAATCAAGTTAGCTGAATTGATTTTTTTAATAAAAGTTTTAAAATGAAGTTGTAGTGTTGTTTTCTTTATGACGACAATTTTATCGTTCCACCCTGTAGATGTCAACTCTACTACATAATCAAGTTAGCTGAATTGATTTTTTTAATAAAAGTTTTAAAATGAAGCTGTAGTGTTGTTTTCTTTATGACGACAATTTTATCGTTCCACCCTGTAGATGTCAACTCTACTACATAATCAAGTTAGCTGAATTGATTTTTTTAATAAAAGTTTTAAAATGAAGCTGTAGTGTTGTTTTCTTTAGGACGACAATTTTATCGTTCCATCCAGTATTTTATATATATGTATAAACAGGATTTAGTATTAAATAGTCAACAATGGTTTATATGGTAAAAAAACAGACTAAGGTTGGAGTGGGAGGAGAGTAGGATATTGAGAGGGTGGAAACGAAATATAAAAGAGAAGTATCGAGAGAAGAAGTGTAGATAAATGGGGAGAGGGTGTAAGTAGAGGAGAGTAAAGGGATGAACAAGGAAGAGAAGGAGGGGGAATATCTGAAGAAGAGGATTAAGAAAAGAGGATAGAAGAGATAAAGATGGTCATGAATCGAGAAAGTTTGAGAAGAGAATATAGTAGAAAGAAGGTTTGGTTTGGTTTGTAGTGTTTTATGGCATATCAACCTTTGTAGGTTATTTAACGCCAAATCCATTTTTATGTAAATAATATGTTCTATTTAAAACAATTCACTTTAGCATAAGTACACAGTTTAATTGTCAAAAACATTTATTTCAAACTATTCAAGCAGTTATATGTAACAATTCAGTTAAGTGTAAATACAGTTTTAATGTCGAAAAACAGTTCTATTTGAAATAATTCAGTTAAGCATAAGCACGCAGTTTAAATGTAAGTACGGTTTAATTGTGAAAAACATTTCTATTTCAAGCTCTTCAGTTTACTCAAACAATTCATTTTAGCACAAGTATGCTGTTAGTTCTATTTAACCCATAGATAGGGCCCTATCAGGTGATACCACTCCGGGCCTGAGTGGACCTGGGAGCGATGGCAATGAAGGGGTACTCCGCATTCCTCAAAGCTCCAGCACTGCTGGAATCTCACCATCAGATTGTTTAGTGTCATATCCAGGACACTCGTTAAACTTCTGCAGAGGTGCAGTCAATATATTCTACAGCCCCAGCTGACTGGGCAAAGCAGAAAGAAGGCCAGAGGACAAGCAAGAAGAGGGGCAAAAGAGATGAAGAACCGCAAGAGAACCTAGATAAGTGTGGCAAAAGAAGGGATTACTAAAAAAAACAAAAAAACTACGTCACATGTGTGCGATCCATCGATGGAAAAAAGATTCTCCCTCTAACTATGGGTAAATAGTAGGGCAGACTGGGTTCTTCAGCCTTGGTGAGGCAACTAGTCTAGAAGGAAAACTCTAAATTCAAACCTGTTAAACTCCGTTTAAAAATTGACCTTGTGTCATATCCTGCCCGAGCGGAGGGGTTGGTAAATATGGATGGAAAAAAGATATACATTTCTGATACTTACCAACTGCCAAACTTATCGCTTGAAATATGATAATATCTGTATCCTCCCCAATTGCAACGAGCAATCGCAAATGTCTGTCTCATTAATTCAATTTGATAGAGAAAGATAGAAATGTAGAATATAGTACTCAATCCAAGGCTCCAGTATCGAGACATAGATATTGAAGTATTGGAGGACATACAAAGAAGAGAGAGAAAAATAATAAAAAGAGTAAAAGATTACAGTTACTAGGAAAGATTTAAAAAATTAGGACCTGCCCATTTGGTATAATGGTTTGTGTTTGCTAATAGTCCTGGAGACCGGAGTTTAGTACGAGTTCGAGTCAGACCAAAGACTCAAGAAATGGTACTTGAGGCCTCCTAGTTTAATACTCAGCGTTATAAGGTACGGATCAGGAGTAAGTGAAGTAATCCAGAAAAAGGAATATCGTCCTCCCCTACCCTGTGGTGTAGTAACTATTGAAAAGAAGCCTTCGGGTCGCCCTCGATTACGGTTGGCCAATTTAAAACAACTTTAATATAAAGAAGGTAAATAGCTGATCTAATCGAAACTTTCAAAAAAATTCATGGAATTTCTGTTTATCGTCAATATTTCTCCTCGAACAGGAAATTTATAATCAAAACAGAATTCAAAAATTAAATGTTTGGATGTTTTTGCAAATAGAGTAATATATTTTTGGGAAAAAATACTTTATCAGATGTATCATGGTGACCTATCTACACGATAATGAACTCATCCCTCATAAATACTAACCCCCTTCATTCTCGGAGAGATTCCCTCCCTGCGAGAAAGCTCGACCAGTCACTGCTTCGTGCAGAGGCTTTTCAGCCGACGGACTGACATCCATGTCGGACGGTCAAAGTTCCACGACAGTCTTGAAGCCGACAGGCCCCTGGCTTCGGCTGGGACACCTTCAGGAGGGCGAAGTGCATCACTGACACTTTTGTCCCCCTTGTATAGCACTGGACCTTGCTGTCCAGTTTAAGCTATAATCAGACATCCGTGACTGGTCTCGGATTTTGGTGCATGTCATTGACCTTGCGTCAAGTCCTGTCTGGTGGGAGGCAGAGACAAATATCGGGATTTCCTCCTAGTACTGGGCTCGGGCACACCTCGATCGGCTTTGTTGGTCGGTACACAGATCAGGTCGGGTGTGTCCTGGTTCCGTTGGCAGTCGGTCGAAGCCGTCTGACATGGGTTCCGGTAAGCCGGCATTCCTGTCGGGCGCGCCAAGACCGGCATCCTCGAGCCTCAGGGGACCGTTTTCTCTGGCTCTAACTCTCCTTGGAGGGGTTATGCTTATCGCATGGCGCCTGAGGCGTCCTTTTTTGGGGGGAACCTCGGGGGAGCCCAAGGCATTTTTGGAGCCGCCGGGGATGTCTGGCCTACGGCCCTACACCCAGACCCACCTAAAAAAAGACCTTGTGTAGCACTCGTCCGGTTGGTGGGACGTACGACAAAAACCGACTTCCTCTCAGAACCTAACAGTTTTCGGACGGACACTTCTATCTACTGTACTAATGCTCTTATTTCGTGTATATGTTCTGTTTATTCAATAAACTTGTTCAACCTACTTTCTCTTCTTCCGTGTCTTCATTCTGGCCCCTAACAGACCATTGCCCAGTCTGCTGGGGCTGTAGAATACACCGACTGCTTCTCTGCAGAGGGGTAAGAACCCCCCCTAACGAGTGTCCTGGATATGACATGCGGCACGACATGATGATGATGATAATGTATGGTTTAAGAATTCCTATCATATACAAGTAATTTATAAACAATTATATGATCTAGTAAGTATTTCTACTTAATAATTATCATTTGTTGGCACACAGTTATACAGTTTCAAGTATTCCTATCAAATAAAAATAATTTGCACACACTTGCGTGGTTTCAAGTATTCCTATCTATTACAAATAATTTGAACACAGGTGTATGGTCTCAAGAATTCCAAACTAATACTTTCTATTGAATTCTTTTTAAGTCTTCCACGTCCTCAAATCTTAACATTGAGATGAATTTTCAGTTTGCGAAACCAAAAAAAAAAAAAAAAAAAAGAAAGAAAAAGAGGCACGATGATTATAGAGGGTGCTGCACATACACAATCCTGTGTTTCACGCAAAAAAAAATAATGATCAAGAGTTGGCATCGACTCTTCACTTTTTTCAGCTGCAAGTGCCTCCTTATTTAAATCTGTCCGGGTGAAACATTTAAATGCTTCAGGTCCTAATACGTTTTAGGGTCTTATTTATGGGTCAACAAGACCTGTTAAAAATAAAACTATACCAAAAAATATAAAATGAAAGTGATTCTCTAATCTCTCGGCATAAAATGATTACAGATGGGTTAACATGCCGTTAAAATCAATCATCTTTGTTTCAATTTTAAATCCAAGGTCAGAAGTTGCTAAAGTTGTATACAGCACCTTTCCAGATTGCAGTCATCGAGTTACTTTCGAGTTTTTCTCCTTTATTCTCTGTCTTTTGCAACTCTATAAATCAGGGAGGGAAGGGTTTATGCCTTTTTGAAGGAAAGTAGTATAAATTTGAACTCAGCTTTCTGATTCAAATTTTGATTCTAATGATCGTTAGACCACTAACATACATATATATATATATATATATATATACGTGTGTGTTAGCGCAGAGAATTTATTATTTAGCATGACTGCATCTTTCCCCGTTTTTTCGCTCGTAACTTTTCTCCGCCCTGATGACTGACCTGCTCAGGAACAGATTGCAGTCTAATCTTAGCCCCGGGCGTAAGGGAAGAAAGAAACCAGAGAAACGCAAAAGAACTGTAGAAAAAAAAAATTAAGACTGAAAAAAAAATGTAAGTAAAAACAGCCAACTAAAAAAAGATTCTAAGGAAACCGTGGTCACAAGTTTTTCTTCTTTTTAGGGGGCTACTAAATAAAAACACACACACACACACACACACACACACACACACACACACACACACACACACACACACATAAATTGCTTATTTACTTATTTATTTGCATAATTTTAAGATGTATTTTTCTTTTCTTTCCTATTTTTTTCTTTTCTTTTCCTTTTTTTCTTCTTCTTTTCCAAATGACTGAGCAGACGATTACAGACCCGCTATGTTAGGAGTTGGACCACCCCGAGTGGTCAGATCACGTGACTCCGTCTTCGCTATCTTTCAACAGCGGGATGCTTTATTTCGGGGGCGGGTAAGGGGGGTGTTACGCTGGTGCAATTGCTGAATGAAATATCTGCGACAAAGGAAACACTTGGTGTAAGAAAAACAAACAAACAAACAAATAAACAGGGCAATAAACATATGAAAAACAATTTAGTCACAGCTACAAACACAGACCAAAATCTGACGCCATTCTTCTATTTTCCATGCCAACAACTTGTAAAAACTCAGTCGAATCGATATATATATATATATATATATATATATATATATATATATATATATATATATATATATATAATTTTTTGCTATTTTGATGAGCAAAACCGTATCGAGTCCTCCCACTCTCGAAATTAATGTACTCAAATCTCATCTCATAAAACTTCCTCCCGCAAAAATAAGATAAAATAAAAAAAAAACAAAAAAAACACAAAAATAATAAGTTTCTTCAATTACTTGGGAGACAAATACTATTCCAGCTCAGACATTTTCCGTCCTTTCTTCAGGATCTCTTTCGACGCTAGATTAAAATCCAAGGCACTGTTCAACGGAGAATTCGTCGATAGAGTCGGTGAAAGAAATACAAGGTCTTGGAGACAACCCTTATGTGTCTGTTAGATTACTTTTGTTAAGACCTTTTACTTATTTCCTCGTGATATCTTCCTGGTTTCCATTAATACTCTAAGCACTATTCTACGGATAACTCAGCCTGAACTGCAGATCCTATCTAGGGCTGAGCAAAATCGACCCTCAAGGTTAATAATATTGCCATCGTAGACTACATGAGTGTCGGTATTATACCCACCGTGTACTCCAACAGTATCCCATTAAATTTTTTTCTAGAAAAGCAAAGAAAAAGTACACAAAAATGAAAACTTTTATCCATTATTTGAAAAACAAATACTTCTCCAGCTCACATTTTCCACACTTTCTGTAGGCGCTTTTTCGACGGACATTACTGTTCTGCGGAGAATTCATAGATAGGCCCAGTCAATGAAAGAAATATAAGCCTCACAGCTATAGGGAGACATTAAGACGGACTGAATTATCAAACTTTGGATGGGAACCAATCTAGGGGAATGTATTCAAACTTTCTTTACTAGTTGACCTTGTGTCACGTCGAATTTATGGTGGAGGGTTTAGGAAAATACATCCAAATAGGCCCTGAAATTGACCCCCAGACTACGTTAGCCAAGACATTTAAAGCACTTCCTCGAGACAATTTTCCAGGTTGGTTGGTTGGTTGGTTTGTTTTTATGGCATATCAACCTTTGTAGGTTATTTATCACCAAATTCATTTTTATGGAAAACGTTAGTTCCATTTAAAAAATTCAGTTTAGTATAAGTATACAGTTTATATGTCAAAAATACTTCTATTTCAAGCTATTCAGTTTATTCAAACAATTCTAGCTAATTCAATTTAGCATAAGTACAGATTTTGTTAACACATAGTTAAATGTCAAAAGCAATTTTATATGAGACAATTCAGTTTAGTGTAAGTAAAGTTTCAATGTCAAAAACAGTTCCATTTCAAACAATTCATTTTAGCATGAGCACGCAGTTTAAATGTAGTAAAGTTAAAGTAAAGTTAGCGACCATAGTCGAGGGTGACCCGAAGGCTCCCTTTTCGATAGCTACTACACCAAGGTGTAGGGGAGGGCGCTACTCCATTCCCAGGATTGCTCCACTTTACCCTTGAACCGTACCTTATAATGCTGAGTGTTAAGCAAGGTGGTATCAAGTACCATTTTTAAAGTCTTTGGTATGACTCGACCTGGGATTGAACCCAGGTCTCCCGGGCCATTGTAAGTACAGTTTATTTGTCAAAAACATTTCTACTTTAAGCTATTCAGTTTAGTCAAATAGTTCTAATTCAAACAATTCAGTTTTAACCCATAGATTGGAACCAATCAGGTGCTACCATTCGGAGCCTGAATGGACCTGGGAGCAAAGGCAATGAAAGGATGCTCCGCATTCCCCAAAGCTCCAGCATCACTGGAACCTCACCATCAGATTGCTTAGTGCCATATCCAGGACACTCATTGGGGGGGTACCTCTCTGCAGAGGTGCAGTCGGTGTATTCTACCGCCCCAGCCGACTGGACAAAGTTTACTTTTATTGGGTTTTATGGCATTTGGACCATTGTAGGTTACAACCCATTCTGCTGGGACAGTAAAATACACCTACTGCATCTCTGCAGAGGGGTAAGATCCTCCACGCCCCCCCCCCGTGAATGTCCTAGATATGACACAACAATTTGATAGTTAGGCCCCAGCCCTGAATCTGCTGGAATTATAGAGTATCCCTTCATTGCTATTGCTCTCAGGTCCACTCTGGCCCGGAGCGGTAGCACTTGACAGAGTCCTATCTATGGGTCGAATAGAACTGTTGGACATTTAAACTGTGTGCTAACAAATGAAATGCTAAATTGAATTGTTAAAAAATAGAACGCATTGACCATTTAACTGTATACACAAATGACTGTCTAATTGAAATGTCAGTGATATATAGCAATTCGAGGAACCATTTAACGAATAGGTAATGCTGAATAGAATTATTAGTATTAAATAGCAATACTTGAAACTTTATAACAGTGAGCTTATATAACATTATTAGTATAACATAGCAATAACTGGAACCCTTTGACTATTTACGAATGGATGTATGAATTGTACTAATTAGAATAATTATTAGTGTTAAATAGCAATACTAGTAACCACTTTACTGCCTCCAAATTCTGAAAAGAATTATAAGTATTTGATAGCAATAATTGAAATCATTTAACTCGGTAGAAACAATAGCAATACTAGTGTACAAACACATTAGTTCGGTGTCATTTAAAAATGAAATTACCTATAAACAATTCACTTACAAATCATATATATATATGTCCATTTAAATGTGTACAAACAAATATCTAATGTTAAATTGTTACTGTTATATAGCAATACTTAAAACCAGTTAACTTTATACAAACAAAAGATTAAAAGTAACTAGAATTATTCGTATTAGATAGAAATACTTGAAACCATTGAACCGTGTGCAAAAAATCAGTTTGGACTCGTTTAAAAATATTATCAACAAAATGTGTTTGCAAATCATATATATCTCATATTTCTGTATAAACAATATTTAATATTAACTTTCAATGGTTGATATACCATAAAACCAAACCAAAGCAAATTATTTTAAGTCGTCCTATGCCAAATCTCTTTTATGCATATTATGTATCATTTGCAAACACTAAGAATGTAGATAACATTTTAAAATGAGCCAGAGCTCATAATTTGCATACAAATTAAACGGTTATACATATAATTTGTAAGTCAATAGTTTGTAGGTAAATTTATTTTTAAATGAGTCAAAGTTAATTCGTTTGCTTACAAGTATTAGTGTTGTTTATATTCAGTTAAATGGTTCCAAATATTCTAACATGAATAGCTCTATTTAGTATTAATCATTTGTTTGCTCACACTTTAATGGTTTCAAATATTGTAAACAAAAATAGTTTTATTTTTACACACTTAAATGGTTTTAAGCATCGCTAAGCAACACCTACTGTTCAATTTATGTAGACACTTAGAGAGTATCAAGTATTGCTAATCAACACTAATAATTCTATTCAACATTACTCATTCGTTTTCCTACAGTTAAATGGTCCCAAGTATTGCTATGTATCATTAACAATTCAATTGAACATCAGTCATTTGTTGTCACACAGTTTAATGATCAAAGAGTTCGATTTTTAACAATTCTTTATACCATAAGTCATTTGCTCACTGCTTAAATATCAAAGACTTCTATCTGACTCACCAATCGGACCCTATCAGTTGCTATTGCTTCGGATCAGAGTGGATCTGGGAGTAATAGCAGTGAAGGGTACTCCATATTCACCAAAGCTCTAGGATTAGAGTGTCGCTATCTGATAGTTTAATCTCATAACCATGACACTCGTTGGGCAGATCTTAACCCTTTACAGAGATACAGTCGGTGTATTCTACAGCCCCAGTGGACTGGACTGTAATTTCCCAGTATTCAATAAATACCCAAAATACGGTTGTATGGACAACTCACTTGGAGCTGCAGAACCTATGTGAGAAGGAGTCCAATAGATACAAGTATTTCTTGTATTAAATTAAATTAATCATGAAATAAAATAAAATCAACGAAATCAACGTCAGTAAAAGTACTTTTGCCAAGATATTTTGCTAACTTCCCGGGGTTTTTTCCAGGGTTCCATTAATAACATGAGCACTGTTCAATGGATAGCTCATAAGGGGCCACTGTGTGGAGGTTGCCTTCCAGATTGACCCCTAAGGTCTATAATACCGCCATTAAAAACAGCTTTAACCCAGGCATTTTACACAATTGACTCTGGTTAAAATTAAAAAGATAAAAGAAAATATTTGTCGAAATCCTTGACCACGACTGATAAATTTTCAGCTAAAAAATATGCTAGAAACACTATTAGCGTATAAATGGAATAACAACAAATATGGCGACGGGAATATCGAATTCGAAAATATGGGATGAGTTTATAGATGTGATTTAAACCTTACCTATATCAATTTCTCGTGTTGTGAAATTGATAATGAAACTGTTCTCGGTAACGATATAAATTGCAATGAAAGTGACTAAAACTAAAAAAAGGAAAGATATGCGTCAAAATCTCTTTATCATAAGCCAATCCGTCTTTCCGTACGTATTTCTAAGGTTACTCTATGTTTGGCAGGATTTCAGTCAAACTTTCTTATATTGTTAAAATAAACTCTGAAGAAATTTTAAACTCCATTTGCCCAAAACTATTTGATGTTTTACTCTCCAAAAGAAAACGGCTTCTTATCTCAATAAAACGTTAAGTAATCGCAAAGTAGCCATGATTTTCAAGGGAGATAACCAAATAAGATGCTTGACATTCAGAGAAAATGAACATCATTTTCAAAACCAACTGCCCCATTACTTTTTTTTAAACAAATTTTATATGTTGTCAATTAAAGAAATACGCCGAATTAATGGGTTGGGTTTGGTTTTGGTCCCTTGTTTAATGGCATATCAACATACGCGGGTTAACTAATACCAGATCCATTCTTGTAGAAGACGAGTCGTAGAACTATTTAATTGATTCCTTTCTCAAGGGTATTTAGTCCGAAAGGGAAAAGACTGGAATTCGAACTCGCTTACGATCTTGTCGCAGACCAGAACGTTTGCCACTACTTCAGAGGAGCTCCCCTACAGAATCTGCTGTTATAAACTCCAAGTGTTATTAAAAGAGATAAATCCCTTTTACCAATTTTATCTTTCATATTATGAATATCTTTGATAAATATTTTTCTGTACAAAAATTGATGAGGCGCCTTCTTAGAAATTGGTGAGTGTAACTTTCAAAGATTTTGTAATATAATGGCCGAGGGATTCCGTTTTATGCCTTTGGGTTTAGTTAGGCTGAGAACCTTTTGGCTCAGTGGATGGGTTACTTAGGCGCAACATTAATACAGGTGTTCACGCGCGCACACGGGCGGAACGGACGTGTCACTCAGAGATGTCACAATAGCCCAGAAGGGGAACTGGGTTACAGGGTGCGGGTGACGTCACGTATCGGAAGCGCGCGGAGGATTTTAGGGATTTTGAAAAAGTCAGTGAGTCGAGTTGAGTCCTGCCTCGGGAGAAGACGGTTGGCTTTCGCTTGCTCGCCGAAGCCAGGCCAGTGGCCTTTGTGGTGGGTACTGCACGAGATGGGGGGCAGATGAAAAAGCCAGAATAAAAAGAATGTGTATCTCTCTCCTAATGTTGAAGAACCTTTAAACTTAAAGGTAATAAAAAGTTTCGTACCAGAACAAAGAAGTCGTAAGTGTTTTTCGTGTTTCGAGATTCCTATGTTCTATGTATATATTTTACAAACATTCTGATGTACGTTTCACACATATCCGAATATCAAGGCTATGGTATAATTTAATGACATTTTTGGTTTGATCCAGTCAGTTCATACAATCCAGTTTATGAACATAAGTGACCGTCTTAAAAGCCTATATTAAATATGGGTACTTACGGTTAGTTGTTGATGATCAAATGCGTATATGAATTATTCACATAACACATTGGCATGATGGTTAGAGAGTTCGCCAATAGCCTGGGAGATCATACAAAAGACTCAAAAAATGGTACTTGATGCCTCCTTGCTTAACACTCAGTAATATAAGGTAGGGATCAAGGATTAAGTGGAGCAATCCAGGGAAAGGAGTAGCGTCCTCCCCTACACCTCGGTGTAGTAGCTATCGAAAGAGGAGCCTTCGAGTCACCCTCGTCTAAGGTCGCCAATTTTTTTTATTGAGGGTGTACAGGATGAATCGACTGCGAAAACGGTGATCCAAGTTCAAGTTTTAATCAAGTCGGTTTCTGGAAAGGTGTGAATTCATTTTTCGTTCAGGTATGTAAAGGTGAAGTGTTTATATGTTCAAAATAATTGTTAACTTTATAAACAGGCTCTTAAAACATTGTCATCCCAAATAAACAATATGTGTTTACCCGTTTAGTTTAAAAGCAAACGAAGAGAATGCTATTCTGATGGAAAAAAAATAGTAGAATGATCGGCGACTAGTGCGGTTCTTCCAACCCACTTTAGTTTTCATTACGAAGGAGGTTAGCTACCCCGTATGAATAAAAATAAAATCCATCAAAGGGCTAAGAAAATCTTAGAGGCAACACCCAGCTAGCTACCGACGGTGTCTCGATAAAACTAGAGATGGTGTCCACCGTAGGGAAGGAAACAAGAAACCATACACCTCTCTCTCTCTCTCTAATGATCATTCAAAGATACAGGAAGCTGTGGAGAGCTGTGATCGTCCAGACACGACGGGACATGGCTCACACGCACACACACACGCATGTACACACAATTATTTTAACGTAAAAGATAATATTCTTTCAAACCCAATATACCAGGATTTTATTATTTCTCGTGAAATATTATACATTAGGTGTTATTTATTGCCAAACTCTACATCACCAATTTCCTCTCGGCAAAATTAAAAAGCAAAATCTCTATTACCAGAACCTCCCAGTCAAGGGGATTTAGAATACCCGGATGGTATCCCCTGCTGAGGGGTAAGACTCCCCACATCCGAAAAGGAGTGTCGTAGTTATGATACCAAACTGAATCTAATGACGAACCTCCACTTCTCTAGATCTGGGGAGGGTGGACAACAACTTCATTGCCATTACTCCCAGATCCACTCTAACCCAGACTGGTTGTACCTTTAAAGGTTCCATTAAAAAATCTCTAAAGAAACCACAACACAAATATAAACGTACAATGAACGCAATTACCTAACTTCTTGGCATAAAACAGCACAAGGCAGGTTAACAAGCCGTTAAAATCAATCAATTAATTGAAAGCTATCTCTTTTATTTCGGTAATTTGGAAGATCAAAAAGTAGTCTGTACAAAATTAATATTTAGTTGGAAATCGAACTGAAATTTGCTTTATCGTCAAAGTTAGAGTACTTTTATTGCTCTAATAAAATCTCGCTATGCTGTGGTGTTTTTGTTGGATTACTGTTACATTCATGTATATATTCATATATGACATAATGAGAATTTTAGTAAAATATAGGAACTGACTTTTCGCCTGAAACTTTTCACATACCTAATATATATATATATATATATATATATATATATGTATATTGTCATCCACAGACAGACCTGTTTCGTTCTATCAGAACTCTTCAGAGTGGCTAGACAGGTTAGATTCTCGAAGCTGGGATCGAAATATATATATAGAGAGAGAGAGAGAGAGAAAGAGAGGGAGATTAAAGCCATTTCCAGTTCTACAATCTACTAAATGTTAGATTTTTATAGACTGCGACAATGTCGCATTTTAGTCTCCAAAATGCCTAATATAACAAATTACAATCAAACGCTTCTCAAAATACCCCATTCGTTCTTAAATAGAAATATTTTTGTCATTTTCGACTGGTTTGTTTGTAACAAAATATATTAATATTTTCAAGAATAACTGCGCATATTAATCTTATTAATACCTAATAATATCCGTTTTGATTGTATAATAGTCCACGTGAAATCTAGGTTTCGAAGAAAATACTACACGTAAAAAATTGTTCGAGGTTTACTTATCTATGGGTAAAATATTCTGCATATGTACGTGTGTGTATTTGCACGTGCATGTTCTACGTCCTGTCGTGTTTGGACGGACATACCTATCCACTGCTTCCTATATTTATATATATATATATATATATATATATATATATATATATATATATAAAGCTTATGAAAAAAGTATTGACTCTCAATATAAAATGCAAGAAACTTTTACATATATAGAAGACATAAGAATTTTTTTTTACCTCAACCGACTTTTACAGTTGAATTATAAAAATAATACTGATGAACGTAAGTTCAAATAACCAATCACTGTCAAGCGAGAGAGAGAAAAAAAAAACAATCAATATTTCGATGTTTTTCGCATCAATGTCATCAGAACGTCATCTTAATGGAAATATTAGTTTCGGAGAAGCATGTTTGTCGGAGTTGCTTTTCTGCTTTTGGCATTTTTAAATTGGTGTTGTCGCTAAAATTGCCCAGTATAAAATAGATTTCTCTTCACTCGTTTAGCATTTACATGGCGATAGACAAACTTCCCCGCCTTTGTTGAAGGCTAGAAATCTCAGAAATTTCAACCTGGTGTCAGTGGGGCGAAACGATATCTAAAACGATGGGAAGGGGAGGGGTGAATGAAGGAGGCGTGGCAGTGGGAAGAAGAAGAAGAAGAAGAAGAAGAAGAAGAAGAAGAAGAAGAAGAAGAAGTATTGGGCATTTTGAAAGAAAACGGTGAGTAAAAGAGGAAAAGGGAAAATAGTATGGAAGAAAAGGATAAAAAGAAAAAAAAAAGAAAGGAAGGAAAAAAGGAATAAGGTAAAAAAGAAAGACAGAAGAAATAAACTGAAATTGAAAAATTCTATGTCAAAGAAGAATTGAGAATTTTGCAAGAAAATGGTAAGTAAAAGAAAGAAAGAAAGAAAGAAAGAAAGAAAGAATACTAAATCATATGGACCACCTGTCATATATACATACATACAAGCAAAGAAAGAAAGAAAGAAAGAAAGAAAGAACACAAACTAATAAGCTATAATATATATATATATATATATATATATATATATATATATATATTCTGGTTATATGTATGTTTCTTTCTTTCTTTCGTTTATATATATATATATATATAGATAGATAGATAGATATAAAAGAAAGAAAGAAAAAGGAAAGAAAGGAAGAAAGAAAGAATACTGATATATGTGAGCGACCAAAGAAAGAAAGAAAGAAAGAAAGAAAGAAAAAAAAAAAAATACTAAAACATGTGAACCACCTGTGATAGATAGATAGATAGATAGATAGATAGATAGATACATACATACATACATACATACAAACGTGCAAAGAAAGAAAGAAAGAAAGAAACATAAGAGACAGAATGTATATATATATATATATATATATATATATATATATATATATATATGTGTGTGTGTGTGTGTGTGTGTGTGTGAAAGAAATATATATATATATATATGTGTGTGTGTGTGTGTGTGTGAAAGAAATATATATATATATATATATATATATATATATATATATATATATATTCTGACTTATGTTTGTTCTTTCTTTCTGTCTTTCTTTCTTTCTTATATATATATATATATATATATATATATATATATATATATATATATCTTTATATGTGTGTATGTGTATGAAAGAAAGAAAGAAAAAAAGAAAGAAAGAAAGAATACCGAAATATGTGAGCCACCTGAGTAATGGACACATACATACACAGAATAAAAGGAAGACAAGAAGGAAAAGGAAGAAAAAGATTTTGAAAAATTAAAAGAAGAAGAAAAAGAGGTGAGAGGGAAGGGGAAGATGCATGGAGTGAATCCGTGCGTACAATGAGAGCTGCAGCTGCGAATTGTCATACAATGAGTGAGCGAGAATTGAAACCTGAACCCTGACTGACGAACAAACCGTCATGAATGGAACTCCTTTGTCTTGCCCATCAATATAAACAATGAAAGTAACTCAACAGATAATTAAATCTCCTCACATATGGGCGCCTCGGGTGGTGTCATGGTTAGTAAGCCAGACAAGTAAACCTTCTCGAGTGAGTTCGAGTCTCATTAGGTGCTCCATTCATACAACCTTGTGCCACATGTAAGCGAAAAAGCCCAGTAAATTATTAAATCTTCTAACATACCTGCCGAGCACTTCCTCCAGATGTGTTTGTCTTTACATCTTTTATTCTCTTTCCATCAATAGTCGTCTTTTTCACACACACACACACACACACACACATTGGCCCAGCGGTTAGAGGGTTCGCCAATGGCCCGGGAGACCCGGGTTCAATCCCAGGTCGAGTCATACCAAAAACTTTTAAAATGGAACTTGATACCACCTTGCTTAACACTCAGCATTATAAGGTACGGTTCAAGGGTAAAGTGAAGCAATCCTGGGAATGGAGTAGCGCCCTCCCCTACACCTTGGTGTAGTAGCTATCGAAAAGGGAGCCTTCGGGTCACCCTCGACTATGGTCGCTAACTTTACTTACTTACTTATATATATATATATATATATATATATATATATAGGGCTAAATTTAAACTATAGATAATTAACAAAAAAAAATTTTTTTTAAAAGCATAGAGTTAAATTTAGAATTAATGTAGATGAATAAATAAAATGTTAGTTAGAAAATTATGAAAAAGCATATAATACATACGTACTACTCATAAAATATGTAACTGATTAATTGTTTCTAAATAGTTTTGAAATTTCAAAATATCTTATATGAATTAAATATTTGTTTAGTTTAATATATCTATAACTGTATCATTACGTAAGGTTATTGATTAAAGTTTAAATCTAATTTAATATAAAATCTGTACTTTAGGTCAAAATGTAATTAAAAAATTAAAAAATGAAATTTAAAAAAAATAAATTTACTACATTTCTAACCGAAATTAAAATTAAAAACGGAAATGCGCTTAATGAGGAGATAACTCTTCACCCCTCTTCTATCCCCTCCCACTTTTTTCTGTGTCTATTCTAGTTTGTTTTTTTTTATCTAAAAGATCTGAAGAAGTCCTGTTAATTTTTTTTCGTGTTTTTGAAAATTTCAAAAATGCGTAACAGGATGGAAATAAATTTATAATCCTATGTGACCGGTTTTGTTGTTTTTCTTAAAGTATATATATATATATATACCCTCACACATGAAGGTCAGTTAATAAATAAATAATGGGGATTTTTTTAAAAAAGCAAGATACGTTTTTTCAGAAGATTTTTTCTGTCAACACTGGATTGTTTGAAATTCATTTATAGCAAAAATTATTCTAATCTTGCAAACATATTTGTTTTGAGGCTTATCAAAATGGCGACAAATAAAAAGTGGTCAAGACTTGAACAAAGGTCTGTTTGTTGCTGAGAAGAGAAAACTGTTAGAAATTAATCGAAGAATGTCTGATGTGTGTAGAAAAGTTTGTTTCAGTCAAAAGTATGTTTAGAAATTGGCTAAACATAGTGACTTTCCGGGTGCAGTAGTCAGTAAAGAAGGTCATGCTGACAATCTTCTAGACATGAAATAATCTATCGTTATTATTTCCTTGTAAACAGTGCCTCCAATTTCAAACTCCTTAGACAAAATTCAACTTATCTATTAAATGACCCTCTTATGCCCTTTGGTCCCACATGTTAGATTTCAAACGTACTTGTAATTTTTCTCCGGTCACTTAAATAAAACCTGTCCAGAGAATCTCACCAACTTTAAGGATCTGCAACAATTTCCCATTCCAACCACACTATTAAACAACGCCTTGTTTTTATTTTTTCAAATTTCACTCTACGAGACAAATATTAGTTTAAGGGTGAATAACATCAAAATTAACAATGGATAAGAACATTTTTTTTTAAATATACATATACCGGCTCATTGGTCTAGAGGGTAGAGTGTTCGCCAATGGTCCGGGAGACCTGGGTTCAATCCCAGGTCCTGTCGTGCCAAAGACTTGAAAATGGTACTTAATACCTCCTTGCTTAACACTCAGCAATATAAGGTACGTATCAAGGGTAAAGTGGAGTAATCCAGGGAAAGGAGTAGCGCTCTACCCGGTGTTATAGCTATTGAAAAATGAGCCTTCTGGTCGCCCTCGACTACGGGTGCCAACTTTTTTTTACCTCTCTCTCTCTCTGTATATATATATATATATATATAATTTTCAGTATGTATGTATCTATGCAACCTGTTAAAGAGGGGATGAACCCTCCTGCTTAATGGCCATCTTGAATACTCATGCCCAGGTAGCTTTCAAGATTTTTCATAAATCATCCATCTAAGAGGCAGAGGATTTGATTTAAAACCGAATATGATGGAATCGTAACTGTTGTTAAAACATCCATCTAATGGAAGGACACACTGATATATATATATATATATATATATATATATATATATATATATATAACCTACAGCTTCACTAGAACCTAGTAATGTAGGTTTATTCTTCTTTCTGGACACGTGTCACTGAAACATTTTGAGTGAAGCTAAAAAAATCAGGCAAAATTCTATCAGTTTTTGGCGTGAACTTTTAGTAATACTTTTCAAATGTCTTAAAATAAAAACAAACAACGTAAAACTAGCCTAAATAACTCACTATACCATCAAGAACCGTAAGAACACATTTTAGTCATCATCAATCATCATCATGTCGTTCCGCCAGCACGGATATCTTTGATCCTCTCTCGCCACTTCTCCCTATCGTTCATCGCCTCTGGCAGGACTTCAGGGCTACATCCCGTATCCTCACAGAGCTCCTGTATGTATGTTCGAGCTAGCCGTCCTGCTTTTGCTCGGCCATATGTGGGGGTCCATAGGAGTACATCACTTATGAGCTCGTCCCTGCTTCTCCAGCAGTATCCTGCGTGTATGGTTCGTCTAACTTGGATAGTTTTCGTGATGAGAGGTAGATGGTCGTATAGTTGGTGCTTTGAGGGGTGTTGCCTCCGGGACTTGTTCAATATTGCTCGCAGCATTCTTGTGTAAATGCCGTCTAGCAATTTCTCCAGCCGTTTTGTAAGCGTCCAAGTAGTGCATCCATATAGCAGTATCGACACGACCGATGCTTGGAAGAAACTGCGTTTCATTTTATCGGTCAGATCTGACTTCCTTTTCAAGAATAAGGAACATAATTAATAAAATTATTTACATTTGTTACAAATTTTTCAATGAAAATATTTTAATGTACTGTAAATAGATTTTTATCATGTATTTTCATTGTGTTTTAAATTCTTTTTTTTTTCGATTCTTTTATTGTTAATTTTTCTGTGATTAATTTATTGTACTGCTACTTTTAAAAAAAGAAGTTATTTAATTCATCTAACGGAAATTGCTAAGTGACGTAAAGTCAGACGTAATGACATTCACTGAAGTGAAATTCCGTCTAAAAAATGATGTAAAGGTGAATTTGGCGTTAACGAAAATCATGTCAAGTGGGTTATTACTTTATATATATATATATATATACTATCGATATTCGAAATAGTATATATTCATCCAACGAGAATTTAACTACCCCAGCTCTGTACGGACAAAGGATGTAGTCTGGAAAACCTGCCGGTAGCGATAGCTGATAGGAATGAATGGCGAGTGAGAGAGAGAGAGAGAGAGAGAGAGAGAGAGAGAGAGAGAGAGAGAGAGAGAGAGAGAGAGAGAGAGAGAGAGTCAGGGAAATCTGTGTTAGCAGCGTGACTGGATGATGAGGATATATATACTAGGGTGAGTCAAAAGTTTTGCAATATTTTAGTAGTACATGCTAGTTTGCCTAAATACTTGGGTCAGTCAAAAGTTTTGCAATATTTTTCTACGTATTAGTTTGCGGTGCATTGGTCTAGTGGGTAGAGTGTTCACCAATGGACCGGGTTCAGGGTTTAGTTCCAGGTCGCGTCATACCAAAGGCTTAAAAAAATGATACTTGACATCTCCTGGCTTAACACTCAGCATTATAAGGTACGTATCAAGGGTAAAGTAGAACAATCCGGGGGAAGGTGTAGCGCCCTCCACTACATCTCGGTGTAGTAGCTATTGAAAAGGAGCCTTCAGGTCACCCTCGACTACGGTCGTCAACTTTATTAACTTTATATCACGTGACCGAAGAAGTCCGAGCTATGAAAGGTATCCGCCGTGGCTGGTAGTATCGTGGTAGTTGGTGTACTGACATGTTGTGCACTGCTTCACTACGTGTGTGATTTAAAAGCTGCACAGAAAAACGTGTGACGTAATCTAATGCAAGAACTCAAGCTTTATGAGTTCGAATTGGCCCATACCCCCCGCGTAAGCAATCAAAAACATTTGTGATACGAAAGATAAGAATGTCGTTGATAATAACCACATGGTTGAAAAAGAAACTTGATCAAGCTAGGTCAGGTAGACCTAAAACCGTGGATTCCGAGGCCTTTTTCTAAGTCATAAATCCAGTGTCTTAAGGTAAACAAGGGACAGCGGAAATGCCATGTGAATTGCGTGGGAAGAAATGTGTGGGCGTCAAAAAATTATGTAACAGATCCAGTCAACGCAGGTGATCTAGCGCTTCTCGCAATGCCCCTGCGATCATAAAGAAATTTGGTTTTTCTTATAGAATAAAACGGGAATTCTTCCAAGTTTTGGACGTGTTGGTACTATACTGCCAAGACTTTCATAAAAAGCACGCAGAAAAAGCTAGATGCGAACTGCACAAGAATGTTATGAACTATTTTGAAACAATCCTGAGAGCAGCATCCCACGAAACAACCACTGTACGACCACTAGTCTCCCATCTTACAAAGCATTTAAGTAAAGCAAAG
Organism: Sepioteuthis lessoniana; assembly: GCA_963585895.1. NCBI lineage: Eukaryota > Metazoa > Mollusca > Cephalopoda > Myopsida > Loliginidae > Sepioteuthis > Sepioteuthis lessoniana. Next base: position 139,394 of record CAUZXS010005714.1, on the reverse strand, counting down.
AAAACATGCATGGTTGAGCTGGAGAAGTCAGAACGAACTCATAAACAATGTTCATCTACACATAAACACACCATCGAAATTATGTGGACATCGGGTGCAGTCGTGCGGACCTGCCATGAGCGATGAATGATAGAGACTAATGGACAAGGAGAATAAAGGGACTCTGTGCAATCAGCACGACTTGATGATATATATATATATATATATATATATATATATATATATATATATATATATATAATGACATTCACACTTATCCAGTCAGTTCTTCAGAATTCATAAGTCTATGAGTTTTGAAAAGTAATCAATCACGAAATAAATATTTATATTAGCCAAAGGATTGAACCAGTCAGGACAAACAAATTTATAAAGAAAGAATTATCAATAATAATGTGTCCATTCTTTCGCACAAAATATATATATATATATATATATATATATATATATATACGAGGTGCATATGATAAGTTTCCAGATTTTTTTTCGTATGGGCTCTTTTATTGATAGTACGCACATGAAACTTTAGTCCCCTTCGAAGTAATCTCCCCCGGCTGCAATGCACTTGTACCGTTACAAAAACTTCTGGGAGGCACCATTGAAGTCCTCTTGTGTGAGCGTGTCAATGACCTTCGTCACAGCCTCTTTCATCTCCTCAATTGTCTCATAACGACAGCCTCTGAGCTTTGGGAATAAGCAAAAGTCACAAGAAGCAAGGTCTCAACTATAGGGAGGGTGACGAACTGTCTTGATGCCCATCTTGGTCAAATAATCTGTGACAAGGATGGAGTTGTCGACTGGTGCATTGTCCTGGTGGAAATACCACTGACCTGATTTGAAGAGTGCTGGCCTCTTCCGACCGAATCTCTTCCTAAACTCCCTTAAAACCTCAACATAGTAACCCTAACCCTTTGGCCAATCAAATCTGGTGTTCTAACTTCCTTACTCCTCCCACAGCCCTCATCATCCCTCACAGACTCCCTGCCTTCTTAAAATCTCTTATGCCACTTGAAAACAGATGCTCGATTCATGCAAGGTGGTCGAAAAGCAGTCTGAAGCGTTCCATACGTTTCTGTGGCAGCATCTTTTCCAAGTTTAAAACAGAATTTTATTGTATATCGTTCTTCTAATGTGTCCTCACGTCCAGATTGCATTTTTGAAATTCATCAGCTGTGACAATCAGGAGTTAGTAGGATGTATTCAAATTGCTGCTGTAGCTGTTTATTTGAACCTGAAATCATAAGAATTGGTCAGCCATCTCATAAGATGTATAGCAATAAGACACTGAATTTTCAAGAGTCTATGACAATTTTAAATGCCAATACGAAAAAAGCCTGGAAACCTATCGTATGCACCTCGTATATATATATAAAGATCTTATGATAAGTACAGAATTTAAATAGTGTTATTTAAAGCGCGTGCATAATAAATTTTTTGAAAGCGACTAAAATATTTTAGAATCCTAAAAAAACGGACCCTTTGTTTCGGTCATTTCTCTTCAGAGAATTATGTCAGTGTCAAGAGAGTTTATATCAGAGGAAGCAAACATGGGATATTATTCATCGAAAAAGCCAGGAGTGTTGGCTCGAATAAATACGTTTTCTTCTCGTAGTCGGATGAGGTTGTTAAAAGGTAATGGTGTATAAAATTAGTTTTGGATACTCAATTCCAGTTTATGCTCCATTATGGGCAAGTTTTCCAGTATTGACAACTGAAGTTTATAATTTGAATTCTCGGTGCCCGTGGTGTAATGGTTATCGTCGCAGGATATGGACACGGCGACACGAGTTCAAATCTTGTTCGTGACTGGTTGCATTTCACATAGCACTAATACCCTTGGGAAAGGTATGAATCCAATTATTCTCCCTCCAGCTATGGGTAAATAGTAGGGCAGACTGAGTTCTTCAGCCTTGGTGAGGCAACTCGTCTAGGAGAAGGAAAGCTCTGAATTCAAACCTGTTAAACTTCGCTTAAAAATTGACCTTGTGTCATATCCTGCCCGAGCGGAGGGGTTGGGTAAATATGTAAATATGACAATTTGAATTCTCGAGGATGGTAAACACAAAGTGAGTCAATATGCAGCTGCGCAAGCTGGATTGTCCAATCGGAGATGAGTAATTGCAAAAGATGATTTTATATAAATAATGCAATTGAAAATTGTTGTCATTCTAATTAATTATTTTGAGGCCGCATTTTGTGTTTTTCAGTGTTTTTTTTTTTTTTACTGTAGAGCAAACTTGTGTCTGTTGCGCACTGCCAGTGAGGAAAGCAGTACTAAGACAAAAATTCACTCCACTAGTAATGTAGAAACGTCTGCCAATCTGAAGAGATTGCTGACGATTTGAAAAGAGCTTGGGAAATCCAATGACGATTACGATGGTACGGCAGGTCGGAAGATTCATTCTGATCGTTCTGATAAGAACTTTCGAATTTGTTGGTGAAATTAAGGCCATACGGGACAACAATCTCAACAAGTCAAACAGGCCTACAGCCAGGGACATGGGAGAGTCTGAGTGTCTTTCTCAGGAAATAGCGCATGAATATATTCAGAATATCTCATACAAGATGAGAAAGGGACAGTTTTCATTCCAGTCAGGAAGGACAAATCTTTAAAAACTCAAGCATCCCCTCCTATTAAAGATGCTTTGTTTTTTCTCATATGAAAAATATTTCTGCCAGGATCAGATGGTGAATTCACAGAACACCTATTAGCTTGCTCTATCCCTACAAAATGTACCGATATGGATGAAAACCAAATACCAATCCACATCATGGTGTTTTGAGTAGTCACTAGCGATGGTGATGTCATGCCACCATACCTCTTCCAAAATGATCTTATACTCAACACAGAGGCCTACATCAGGTGCCTAGAGGAGATAGTGTTGTTCTAGATCAAGAGGATAGCTGCTGGAAAATCCTATGTCATGCAACGAGGTTCGGCCTTATGCTACACAGGCAGGAAAAACCCGGTGTAGGCTGTGAGAAAATTGCTGCAACCACATCAACCCTAATATCTGGTCACCTAACTCTGCAGACTGTTATCCCAAAGATTATTATAAGTGGAGCACAGTTAAACAAGAGACCAACAAAACTCCTTACAACACCAGAAGATGAAATGAAGGATTAAGTAGACCATCGGAAAGGCTTGCAAGAGATTCTGAAGTCGTCTGAAGTCGTCTGGAAACACTGGTTGAAGATAAAGGTGATTTCTTTAAATAGATTTAAACTATAGTATTTCAAGATATTTCCATATAATTGTGATAAATACGAAATCATTAAATAAGTTTCCTGACTTTTTTCGTATGGACACTTTTATTGATAGTACCCACATGAAACTCTTGTCCCCTTCGAAGTAATCTCCACCGGCTGCAATGCACTTGTTGTGCCGTTCCAACAACTTCTGCAAGGCTCCATGGAAGTCTTCTTTTGTGAGCGTGTCAATGAACTTCGTCACAGCCTCTGAGCTTAGGGAATAAACAAAAGTCACAAGGAGCAAAGTCTGGACTATCTGGAGGGTGACGAACTATCTTGATGCCCATCTTGGTCAAATAGTCTGTGGCAAGGATGGAGTTGTGGACTGGGGCATTGTCCTGGTGGAAATGCCACTGATCCGATTTGAAAAGTGCTGGCCTCTTCCGACCGAATCTCTTCCTGAACTCCTTTTAAACCTCAACGTAGTATTCCTTGTTGACTGTCTGTGGGAACCCAGTGCATGTAGATCATGCTAGTGCTGTCAAAAAAAGGGATCATCAAAGGTTTGTGGGTGGATTTGCTCTGTCTGGCCTTCTTTGGGTCTGGGAGAGCCGGCATGCTTGCACTGGAAACTCTGTCTCTTGGTCTCTGGGTCATAGCAGTAGATCCAGCTCTCATTGCATGGCATTTTTTCCAAGTTTAAAACAGAATTTTATTGCATATCATTCTTCTAAAGTCCAGATTGGATTTTTGAAATTCACTAGCTGTAATAATCAGGCTTTAGTAAGGTGTATTCCAATTCCTGCTGTAGCTGTTAATTTGAACCTGAAATCATGAAAATTGGTCAGTCATCTCATAAGATATATAGCAATAACATAATAAGTTGTCAAGAGTCTGCGACAATTTTAAATGGCTGTACAAATAAAGTCTGGAAACTTATTGAAGGCACCACGTATATCTGATAAAATAAAATGCCAGTGTCATTTTTTTAGATTATAGTTGACCCAACGCATTATATATATATATATATATATATATATATATATATATATATATATATATATATTCATCCACTAACTGACCGTTTCGTTGTATCACAACTCTTCAGTGTGGCTAAACACGCGAGACTCTCCAAGCCGGGATCGAAACCCGCCTAACTTTACGTCCGGCTGATGTCTTACCCCTGAATCAAACCTGCGCCACAACATCAGCTCGGGAATTAACGCATATGTCTTAACTTTCGTTTCTTTACATTTTGCGCAATCGGATACCAAAGTGTTCAATTCGTTAAAAGAGTTTTGCATTACGCGAGTGGCAACCGTTGATTCCCTGGCCAAAGTGCTCTTTCACGATAAAATGAAATAAAACAGAGTAAAAACTCACAGCTGAGTTAAACATACCTGATCTTCAAGGGAACTTCTATCGACACGGATGATGTTCATCGACTTAAACTAAAGTCCGTTGAATTCAGTTTCATCAAGCTCACATGAAGAACTAGTACTTAAAACTCAGTTATGAATTTTTACGGAGTGACTTTACTTTAGAGTTGAAATATCGTGATTTTGCTCCCCATAGAACACCATATCATATTGATTCATATATGTATATATATATATATATATATACTAATCTAATATCTACCAGCATTCACAGTACCAGAAAAAAAACCCCAAAAAACCCCGCCAGGAACAAGAGATAAAAGTATCTCGAATTACCGCCCGGAGGAAAAAAGAAAAAATTATAGGTCAAAAAGAAAGAAAAGGCCAACCTTGTCCGACCCCTTGAAAAAAATCAAGGGATAAGCAGTCAGTTGGTCAAAAGAAAACTAAAACCTTCCGCGAATCCTGCAATGCTACAATTACAAGAATGCTCAACACAAGTGGAGCCAATTATAAAATTAACTTAAATCGCAAGTCGGAAATCTTCTACTAAAGTTTCACCTTATCGGATCATCAGGAAGCCTAACTCCAACTTCGGAGTTAGGCTTCCTGATGATCCGATAAGGTGAAACTTTAGTAGAAGATTTCCGACTCGCGATTTAAGTTAATTATATATATATATATATATAGAGAGAGAGAGAGAGAGATTAATGGATGGACTGTGACATTTTGTTATAAAAGTCATTTTTAATAACTCGACTAGTACACGGATATTTATTTGTTCTTAAAAGATTTTAAAACTTTAAAATCACTTTGAATCTTTTCTTTATCATTCTTTTTCAAAAGCCTTTTCCGCAGTAAATTTGTCATGTTATTTTATTCTTTCCTTTTAATTTAATATCATCATTCACTCCATTTAGTCTATATTTTCTTCTCTCTCCTCACTCAAACCCACTCTTCATTCCAACTTGCAAACTCTGTCAACTTCCCAACCCTAACGACACCCAATAAAATTCTGCACGTAAATTTGAATATCTCACCTCGAACTGCAAATCACGTCATTCTCTCTCTCTCTCTCTCTCTCTCTCGCGTGTGCGGTCTCTGGTTTTATTCAAGTGAAGTCTGTTTTTTTCAGTGCATAGTCGCTTTCAAGTCGCCTTCAGGTCGTTGGTCAGTGTTAACCTAAGCCTGAAAGTGTTGAGTAATTTATTATGGTCAACTCGTCATCGGTCAATCTGTCTGGTTTGATGATACCATAGACACGTTTGAACACTTCTTCAATCTGACACAGTGATTTTGGCGTGGACCTAGGGTTGTCCTGCCTGATTAGGTCACGTTCAGATAAATTCTAACAATACCACTTCATCTTCTTAATATAAATAATGATATCAACTCAATATATCTTTTTTCTTTTGTAATGGGAGGGGTGCAGATTATATGTACTTGTATATATATATATTTTTTTCTCATTAATCACACAAGAAATAAGCGCCTTGTGATTGGGCCTAAGAATACACTGACTATATCCTCTTCAGAAGGTAAAGACCCCAGAAAAAAGAATGTCTTATGAATGACGCAAAGCCGAATTTGGTGGTGAGGCTCCAGTTCTTGTTAGTTGGTTGGCTTCTTGTCGGGTTTAATGGCGTATCCATCCTTGCAAGTTATTTAATGCTAAATCCTATTTATACATATATTAAATACATCGTAATTTACGAAGCTTTTTGCTTCGATGTGGCACCAGGCCGCATGAATGGGGGACCCAAAGAGACTCGAACTCACTCGTGAAGGTTTGGTCGTTTAGCTTGATAACCATTACACCATCCGAGGTGACCGGAATGGTAATACCTGATAGTGTTTTATTTATGGGTCAAATAGAACTAAATCGTGTATTTATGCTAAACTGAATTGTTTGAAATAGAACTGTTTTGACATGAAACTGAAATGTTTCGACATTTAAGTGTTTGTAAACAAAAACTATGCATTTACTAAACTGAATTGTTTGAAATAACCCGAAACGGGTTGATACGCCGTAAAACAAAACAAAGCAACCAACCAATCGTTGGTGAGGGGTCTTACTCCTCCACATATGAATGGGGAGGACAGTTCCGGTGGTCAGAAAAGTGTGGAGTGCACCTTCATTGCTATTTTATACAAAGTCCACTCTGTCACGTAATGAAGATAGCTATGATGTTCTCACCTATTGATTAAATATTAGGGTCCCACCTATTGATTAAATATTAGGGTCCTACCTATTGATTAGATATTAGGGTCCTACATATTGGTCAAAGAGATCTGTTTAAAATTTTTCGAATTCGAAAGGAATACTTGATGCCATATAACTGTAAATAATTGTTATTAAGAAAAGTTACATGGAGTTATTGTTGTTCACTAAGGATTATTATTAGTTACTTTCACCCATTTAACTGTGTGCAAACAAATGATCATTATTAGATAGGAATAATTACTTGATACCATATAACTAATAGTATTTAACAGAAGTACTGGAAACCATAAAACTATGTGCAACAAAACTCTTACAACAACAACATTTTTTGATAAGAAATACGCAGTGAATGAGATTCCCTAATTCCAGGCATAAAATGACCCTATATGGGTTTAGATGCTGTTAAAACCAAGAAAGAAATGAAGAAGCTCCACGTGGCGTAATGGTTAAAGCTCTGGAATTTGGAATCGTAGTAAGCGAGTTCGAACTCTAATTCGCGCTATTACGTTCACTTTCCGACAAATATCCTTGGGAAAGGTATGAACCCCCTTATCCTCCCAGCTATGGGTTAAATAGCATCACTGCTGTTCTTTTTGAATGGTGGTTTTTGGCATTAAATGACCCACGAAGGTTGATATGCCATTAAACTAAAGAACTCAAATCAAAGTTAAATGGTTCTAAGTATTACAATATATCACTCGCAATTTAATTAAATATCAATCATTTTTTTTACACACAGTTACATAATCTAACTTTCCCCGAGATCATGAATAATACAGGACAGAGATGCCGAGCTTAACTGGCCTTTTCCGAGAGCTAACGCCAAATTTGTCATGAACTGAAGCCCGACCCGGAATTCACGGTTTTAAGCCTACCTGACCTTGCCAAATCGTCGAGGCCTTTGCAACCAGAGCGACATTTCTTCAACCATCCGGTTACTATAAAGTAGTAATTCCTTATGTAGGGCGCTTGCTCTACCCGGTGGGGCATGGTAATATTTTGGTGGGGCACGCACTGTTTTTAGATCAAGTTAATGAAAAAGTAAGAATTAAATATTTCAGTGGGGTACTAAACAGATGCATGGCTCCAAATCGGTTGGGAACCACTCTGTTATTGAGTGATCACTTGCGCCTTCTTCATGCGCGGAACAAATATTTTTTGTTTACTCCTGAGGAGTTCCGGAAATAGTTGACATCCTACGTTCATCGAGACGACTTTCAAATCAGTCACAAGGCGAAGCAATTATGAACCGGTCAAGACACCGACAAGAACGAAACTACCAACCACAAAGGGTACCTACTATGGCTTGAACTGCTTCGATTACTTGATATACGCGCAGAAAACTAATACCTATCAAAATATTGGACAACTTTTGACTCGTCCTAATATGACAATTTCGATTCAGTCTCTCAAGCAGTTGCATCTAATGTTGGATCATTTTTGTATTTCTGTGTTGCTAAATCTGGTGTGGCTCAGGGTTTTTTTTTTTCTTTTTTTTTTTTTTGCTTGGGGAAAACAGCAGATAGAAAATACGTGCTTTGGCATCGTTTTGTTAATCGTCTGCCATAATGTGTTTGTAGAATTTCTCGATTTTAAGTGTCACGATTCTTAATGTCTGCATTATTCATAACAATAAGAGTAATTAATAGAATAACGGCATTGTCTGTCCGAACGCATCTTCAAAGGTGCGTGGATGCCACGCCAAATTGTCTATCGGAGCACATTTCGTCCCGGGGATAGACACCATCAAACCAAAGAGGCGTTAGTCATCTCATAATCTATAAACTTTTCGCCGTTTTTCTTTATAAGGGATAAGGTTCGCGGGCTGAGTGTCAAAATCTCGCGAACCTGTCCAAATTGGTCGAACGTCAAAATGAAAGTTTCTGGTGGTAACTTAAAAGAAAATATTAAGTGTGATTTCGTGACCGATTTTGTCGGAGGTGATGTGTCATTAAGATTAACTTGATTGCCCATCCAATTATTCTAGGGGGGGGGAGTTTATATATATATATATATATATATATATAGAGAGAGAGAGAGAGAGAGTTTGGTTTCGTTTAGTTTTATGGCATATCAACTATTGTAGGTTATTAAATGCCAAATCCTTTTCATACATACATATTACATATATGATTTCTAAACACATTTTGTAAATAACATTTTTAAACGAGCAGGTGCTCAATTTTTATTTATTTATTTATTTATTTTTTTTGCTCATAGTTAAATCATTACACTTATTTCTACCTATTAATTCTCTTCAGTATTAATCAATGATCCGGCAACTGTATGGTCATGTGACGTGCAACAAGCCACTTTTGCACTTCCTGGGCAAGATGGGGAGTTGGAGAGATTCGATCTGATGAATAAGCCGATGATGTCAAGCCCTCGTACGTCTGTGATTGTCACGATTGTATTCTTCTAATTGCTCTTGGAGTAAACATGTACCCAAACCTATTTAACTGTGTGCAAACAAATAATGAATATTAAATAGAATTATTTGTGCTACATAACAATACTTGAAAGCATTTAACTATGTGCAAACAAATGAATAACGTTGGAAGGATTATTAGTGCTAGATAGCAATGCTTGATAGAAATACTTGAAAGCATTTAATGTACTGGGCATGACATAAGGCTGCATTTGATGGTGATTCTTAGAGTTTAGAAAATATTGAGTATATCTTCATCGCCATTACTCCTAGGTCCACTCTGACCCGGAATGGCTGTACTTGTTTGGGTCCTATTTATGGGTCAGACATAACTGTTCAATCATTTAGTACGGGTTATCATTATTATCTGACACTGGGGGCAAATTTTCGTTTTAGAAAATACTAGATGAATAGATATACGAATGCTGAATATCAAAACTTGCGCAGACAAAGGGTTAATATCAAATAGAATTATTAGTGTTTGATAGCAATACTTGAAACTATTTAATTGTATGCAAAGAAATGTTTAATATTAAATAGAATTATTCATGTTGTATAGCAAAACAACAAACCATTTGACTTTTACAAACAAATGATTAATATTTATTAGAATTATAAGTTTTAGATAAGAATACTTGAAACCATTTAACTATATGCAAACAAATGATCAGTACTAAAGAAAATTATTTCAGTTAGATGGAAATACTTGATACAATTGAGAGTGCCAACCAATGAGCTATAGCAGGTTTAAGATAATGTATTCGCTAACAAATGTTATATATATATATATATATATATATATATATATATATATATATATATATATATATATATATATATATATATATTAGTGTTTGTGCGTAAGTAAACAGGATTTGACATTGAATAATACGTAAGGAGTGATATGCCATAAAACACAAGCAAACCAAACCAAACCAATCTTTCTTTCTTTCTTTCTTTCTTTCTTTCTTTCTTTTTCATCTCTTTATTTCTCACTTTTACGTTCCTTTCTTTTTTTTACACCTTCCTTGACCCAAATTTACTTTCTTTCTTTCTTTCTTTCTTTCTTTCTTTCTTTCTTTCTTTCTTTCTTTCAACTTTCTTTCTGTTATCTTCTTTTCTTTCGTTCGTTCTTTCTTTCTTCTGATCACCTTCCTCGTTCCAATGTTACTCTTTTCTTTCTTCTTTCTTTCTTTCTTCCTTCCTTTCTTTCTTCTAATCACCAAACAGTTTCTTTCTTTCTTTCTTTCTTCTGATCACCCAACAATTTCTTTCTTTCTTTCTTTCTTTCTTTCTTTCTTTCTTTATAACCATAAGACAAAGACTGAAATTCCTTTCCTCAGTCAAACCAAAATCATTTGCTTAGTTCCCAGTGTACCACTGTTCCTGCCCTATCATGACTGATTTTATATTCATTTTCATATTGCTTGGTGCGCTCGTTAATAATATGATTTACATTTCTCTCTCCACCCTCCCCCGCCAAAGGCAGCATAAATTGACGTTGGTGTCATTTGCTTTCGGTATTATAGTTGTTATTGACGTCGTGTTCATGGAAATCGTCATAATTACCGTTATTATCATAAAATCAGAGAACAGACAAAGCGCGCCAAAAACGAATCAACCATTTCTACCAGACGCATTAAAAACGCCCCAAACTCTCTTAGGTCCTTACCCTTATTTTCACCGCGACTCTCAAGATGACAGATAAAAGTATAATAGGAATTTAAAATTAATAGTCGAATAAAACTTAATATCAAGATGGCTTTTAGAAGGAATTTCATTTGTGTTACTAATGCCCGTTAGACCGCTTTACCACCAGCCTTTCTGTCGACAAAGACTTGCTGATAGCTTACTATTCAAGGCGCCAACAAAGGTGTCAGTTTTAGTCTTCAGTAAATCTTACCAAGCGATCTGAGGGTTAAATATTATTATTTTACAACGAATTACACGGACTCGTGTACCGTCTTATCGATGAGGCTTAGAATAAACTGATTGTATGACTGCTGTGGCGTAAGACACACCAAAAAATGGAGATATCCTAAGTAGGACAATTAACCGCATGTGATGGTGAGGCTCCTGTTCTGAAACTCTTAGGAGTGTGGAATACACTTTCACTGCCATAAGTCCCAGGTCCACTATGACTCAAAGTATGGGGGGGGATTCCTTGTAGCGTATTGGCTAAAGTACTGGACTTGCAAACTTGAAGAAAGCAAGTTCGAACTCAGTTCAAGTTAATGCGCTCGCTTTCGGACTAACACTCCTAGGAAAGGCATGAACCCCTTTATTCCTCCAACTATGGGTAAAGTAGTATTTGCTGTTCTTCAACAAGGATGACTTTGGCATTCGGACAAATACTCTTAGGAAAGGCATGAACCCCTTTATTTCTATAGCTATGGGTCAAATAGTATCACTGCTGTTCTTCTACAAGGATGGCTTTGGCATTAAATAAACCATAAAGTTTGATATGTCATTAAACAAAGAATCAAACCACACCGAAGCACCTATAAGTAAAAATTAAAGATTATAAAATGATTCGTACTTGAAAGGAATACTTGATGCCATATAAGAATAAAATCTTCGAATTAAGCTAACAATCACTGGTTTGGTCGCTTAATGGCACGTCAACCCTTGTAGGTCATTTAACCGAATTAAGAATAGTTGCTAGAGGCTTTAACTATTTATTAAGGATCATTATTATTACTTACTTAAACCATATAACTAGTTGCAAACAAATGACAATCATCAAATAGAAATAATAACTCAAAACCATATAATTATTAGTTTTAGATAGAAATACTAGAAACCATACAACTGGGTGGGAGTTATTCGTTTTAAATAGAATAATTATTTTGTAAGGATTATTATCATTATTTGAATCAATATGAGAGAAAACAAATGATTTTCCTTTACTGATCATTTGATATCATAAGATTAGAAGTATTAGATATTAATACATGATATCATATGTATGTGTGCCACCCCCACAAAAAAAAAAAAATATCCTAAGAAACAACAATGCGAAAAAGTAACGGTTATTGTCGAGGATATTGGACACGGCGAAGCGAATTCAAATCCTAGACGATGCTGATTGTACTTCACATATCACTATTGCTGTTTGGAAATATATGGATCTAACTATTCTCTCCTCATACATATATTTACAATGTATATATATATATATATATATATATATATATATATGAATGTGTATATATATATATGTGAATGTGTATATATATATATATATATATATATATATGAATGTGTGTATATATATATATATATGAATATGTGTGTGTATATATATATATGAATATGTGTGTGTATATATATATATATATATGAATATGTGTATATATATATATATATGAATGTGTATATATATATATATATGAATATATATATATGAATATATATATATATATATGAATGTATATATATATATATATGAATGAGTGTATATATATATATATGAATGTGTATATATATATATATATGAATGTGTGTATATAAATATATATGAATATGTGTATATATATATAAATATATGTATATGAATGTGAATATATATATATATATATATGAATATGTATATATATATATATGAATGTGTGTATATATATATATATATATATATGAATATGTGTGTATATATATATATATATGAATGTGTGTGTATATATATATATATATTGTTACGAGTTTCCACCCGTATTTTTAACTTTTCGAGATATGGACGGAGTCCTATGTAACGGCGACGTGATGTGGCTGCACACGTGGGGTATTCTGAACCGGACAATCAATATAACGCTGAGTTGGTTTTTTCCTTTTCCTTATATATGTATCATTCATACATTTTTTTTATTTAAAAGAAAGCACAACTGTGACAACAGACAAACAAAGAACAAAACGAATACAGCAAAAAAATATACGGCAATGTGGAGGACGAGTCGCTCCCAATAGTATCTGAGTAGGTCCTTCCAATAAGACAAAGTATTTTTTTTCTTTGTATTTTTTTTTCTTCTTTCACCGAAGAACAAGAGTCTCTCCTCTTCGTCTTTATGGATATACAAATTTTAACCAAATAGGTTTTCCGCCGAATCTAGCTGCTGATGAACAGTCTCAAAAATGTTTCTTTGGAATAGTCTTGATACGGACCTTTATTTAGGTTACGTATATTATTCTTGATAAAAATTTTGACTAACCTTTTTTTTTTTTATCTTTCCTTTCTTTTGTTAATTTTTTCTTTTTTTTCTTATATTCGTTAATCTCCTATTAACGAGTTGCAAGGCACCAGTTTTTGTTTTCCTTTTCTTTTACGTTGAGCCTCGGGTTCTTACCCAACGAAGCTGACTTCTATATGCCATTTTGGGACTAGGATTTCCCCTTTCACCGGACCCCGTGAAAAGGCGACCTTTCTCTTCCTTGGCGAAGCTCGAAACTAACTTTTTGGGTTTCGTTTCTTTTTGGCAGTAAAGCGCCCTCCCTGCCTCGCCCAATGGCATGTCTTCTCCTTATCCGGGTCAAGACCTTTGCCCCTTCTCGGCTGGTTCTTCCACTGTTGCTAGGGCTCGAAGACTCGCCAATCGCCCTCCCCCACTTCCGATTCTTATAGCAGTCCTTGCATTATAATCCTACCGTGGCCGGTGGCCGTAACAATATATATATATATATATGAATGTGTGTATATATATATATATATATATATATATATATGAATGTGTGTATATATATATATATATGAATGTGTGTGTCTATTGCAACGTAGACTGGACTCTTTAATCCTGGTATGGCAACCAGTCTAGGAGAAGTAGAAACTCTGAATTTTAACTTGTTAAACACAAATTGACTTTTTGTGATGTCATTGTTGTGCGGTAATGGTTGGGTAAATATATACAAAAAGATGTATATATAAACGTACAACAACACAATTCCCTAACCTCTATGTATAGAATAACTCTTGACGGGTTGAAACTCCGTTAAAATCAATCATCAATCAATCCATCGGACTAGTATCCGCATCTTTGTTGTTTTGATCGGTAAGCTTTTCGCTTGAAGTAACACTCTTTGAAGGATTTTATATTCGGAGATGAAACATATTGAAATTTACTGAGTTGTATTCTCATCATTGTCTTTTTTATCACTATTTTCCGGTTGTTGTGTATTCGGCCTTCTTCCGTATTGACTACATTAGATATAGTACAATGATTATTATTATTATAATTATTATTATTATTCAACGAAGGTCTCTGACCAAAACATCTTTTTTTCTTTCATATATCCATATTTACCAACCCCTCTGGTCGGGCAGGATATGACACAAGGTCAATTTTTTTAAGCGAAGTTTAACAGGTTTGAATTCAGAGTATTCATTCTCCTAGACTAGTTGCCTTACCAATGCTGAAGAACCCAGTCTACTCTTCTATTTACCCATAGCTGGAGGGAGAATAATTTGATTCATACCTTTCCCAAGGGAATTAGTGCTATGTGAAATGCAATCAGTCTCGTCCAGAATTTGAACTCGTGTCGCCATGTCCATTTCCTACAATAACTATTACACCACGGGCACCTCCATATATCGGCAGATATACACTCAGTAAATAATTATCATTCTTACGAATATCGCTATCATTATTGTTTCTATTTTTATGACTCAATATGGTCGGTTTATTGAGATTTCTTGCGTTTTTATTTGCTAAGCTTTGGTTAATCGGGAACCTGTTGAGTTGATTAAATTACTGATATTCAAAATGTCTTTTTATCCTCCTCGATATAAGGCAGTCGGCTGGGTGATAGAATACGCCGATTGCATCTCTGCAGAGGGGTAAGAACCTCAGTCTCCCCAAAATTGTATATTAGATAGTGAGGCTTCAGTCCTGGAGCTTTGACGAATGTAGACTACTCCCTTTTGCCATTACTCCCAGGTCAACTGGGACCCGGAGTGGTAGTACCTGTTAGGTTCCCATCTATGGATCAAATAGACTATTTAACCATTTACTATACTTGAAACCATTTATCTGAGTGCAAACAAATGCTTTATATCAAATTGAACGATTAGTATTAGATAGCAATATTTGAAACTATTTAACTGTGTGCAAACAATAACAATAGTTGAAACCACTTAACTGTGTGCAAAAAAATAAACTTTGGCTCGTTTAAAGATGTCACCTTCACTCTCTTCCCTTAGAAATAATGTATAAATATGATTTGGCATTACATAGCCTACAATAGTTGCTCTGCCATAAAACACAAGCATCCAACCTTCTCAGTTCACTTCTAGATTTCTCTCCCCACTCTCGCCATTTCTTTCTTTCTTTTTTTTTCTATCTTTCTTCACTTCATTTTTCTTTTGCGTATCTTCTTTCTTTCTTTCTTTCTTTCTTTCACCTTCTCCTCTCATTCTCTTTTCTTTCTTTCTTTCTTTCTTTCTTTCTTTATGTATCTTCTTTTTCTTTCTTTCTTTCTTTGGTACTTCCTCCGGAAGCCTTCTTTTATTTCCTTCAGTTTCTCTTTTACTTCGACCCAAAACATTTTTAAAATAAATTTTCATACTTCGCATACTATTCCTCCTTCTTTGATTTCCTTTCTTTCTTTCTTTCTTTTCCACATTCCACCCACCCTAATCAAAGTCGTTTCTTTTGCTTCCTCTCCTTTCCTTTCCTTACCAATTCGGCATTCCACCTTCCCAAAACAAGTTAATTCTTCTTCTTCTTCTTCTTCTTCTTCTTCTTCTTCTTCTTCTTCTTCTTCTTCTTCTTCTTCTTCTTCTTTTCACTCAACGCCCATCCCACAGCCTTCCACCCGGCCTCGTTTCGCGTTTCCAGACGATCTCCCACAGGAACTCTCAATATAAACAGGAACAAAGTATTCGCAGCACCATTTTCTCAGGTGTATAAACAGTGAGATTTTCTGCAGAAAAGATTTACCAAATTTCTATGCAACGACAGCTGCTTTTCTAACGTCGATTCCTTTCTTCACTGCTTGACTCGCTGGATGAATCCAGTAGGGTCCGGCCCCATAGGGGTGCTGGCTTCTACATCTCCCCTCTCTTTATCTCTCGTGCTTGTTCACTCACTCCCTATTTCGCTGTGGGTGGGTGTGACGCGAGAAATATAGCAATGGCCTCAACTTGATTCTATTTCTGTGCCGAAGGCATCGGGGATTTTACAAGGAGTGAGGCTAGAATAGTTACTCAGCGTCTCTGTGACCCTTTGACAACTGTCAAAAACACGAACCACCCATGCTTATTACAAAGAATGAGTGGAACGAACGGCTGTATTATAACAACAATGCACTTGTTTTTACTTACGTGAATGGGGAGGAGGTTAGGGGTTTTTAAAATGTACCTATCTATATAAGTATGTTTTCGTGTTTGGATATGCAACTATTTGTATAAATATCTATATCATGAACAAAGCCAATTGCCTATGTTTGTTTCTACCAAGTCGGCTGGAGCTGTGGCAGCACTTCTGTCGTAGAATAAGACCTCCCCTCCAACGAGTGTTCGGGGCATAATATTAATCTATCTGATGGTGAAGCTCATGTTCTGGAGCTTTGGAGAATAAGGAGTACCCTTTATTACCATTACTCCCAGATCTACTCTGATACGGAGTTGTAGAACCTGTTAGAGTACCATCTATGAGTCAAATAGAACTATTCGATCATTTGCTATACTTGAAACTGTACAAACAAAGGATAAACAGTAAACAGAATTATTAGTGTTAGATAAGAATTCTTGAAACCATTTGACGATGTGCATATAAATGATCTCTGGTTCGTTCAAAAATAACGTTACCTAAAAACCATTTGCTTACAAATTCCCCCCATATATATATATATATATATATATATATATATATATATATATGTGTGTGTGTGTGTGTGTGTGTGTGTGTGTGTATAATTATCAATAGGATTTGGCATTTAGTAACCCACAAGGGTTGATATGTTATAAAATACAGCCAAAACAAACTAATTTCGTTTTCGTCTCTGGGAGCTTATTATGAATATAATTATTTGCGTGATATTTAGCATGCTTATCTCACAAGCTATTATTTATCAGTTGGATACTAAATTCATTTTTTACATTAGTTTTCTTGCATCAGAGTCATCAGAAGAGTTTGTATTTACCCAACTCTTTCACCACAAGCAGAATGCGACTCAAGGTCAATTTATTTTTATAGCGGAGTAAAGCTGGTTTGAATTCAAAGTTTTCTTTCTCCTAGAATGGTTGCCTAGCCAAGGCTAAAAATCCCAATCTGCCATACTATTTCCCCATGGCTGGTAGATAAAAATAAAAATTCATGCCTTTCCCAAGGGAATTAGTGCGAAGTAAAACGCAAACAGTCATGTCCAGTATTTGAACTCGGATCACCAACTTCATGCCCGAGGATGATAACTGTTACGTATACACGCCTCTTCGCAGCTGAGTAAGTTAAGTTTTAAAAAATACACACACACACACACACACACACACGCACACACACACACACACACACACACAGAGAAGGGATGGATTCACACACACACACACACATATATATATATATATATATATATATATATATATATATATGAATCTAGAGTTATTCTTCAATCTTGTAATTCTAGAGTTGGGAACAATTCCGTCAGGACAATTAAATTATTCAAACTTCAAATATTTAAATATTCCCGGTAAAGAGCTCAATGTAAATGATATCACAGAGCAAAAGATACAGATTATGTTATGCCCTGATCCAGATAAATTATTAAATCAGAGATGTAATTTAATAGCTAGATGTAGGCATTGAAATAAATTTAAACTATAGCCGAAAATCTAAGATAATAATTAATTAACAATAAAAATATTATTGAATTGGGACAGATGAGGTAAAAGAATTATAAGATCTCACCATTTAAGGTGAGACGTATGTACATTAAAAAAAAAAAAGGAAGGGGAGTAAATTGATGTTAGGATAATTTGTAATTACTGTAATTGATTAAATTGTAGTCTTTACTTATGTTTAATAGAAATTTTAGTTTTGTTGTAATTCCTGAAATTATTGTTTAACCTGAAGAATCACTTTAAAATGAAGTTTAAATTATGGTAGAAAAGGAATTAAAACTTACGTCTAGTTATTTTGTTATGGTCTCAACAGGAAACGAAATAAGACCGGAAGTAACCAAAATGGGAGGAGACTCCTTCTCTCCCCTTCCCTCCTGTGACCATCCTCATTATGACTGTATCCATTATCTCCATGATGGATCTGAAGAAGTCCTGTTAAATTTTTTTTATTTTTTGGGAGTTTCTGATTCATATCAGTGCTCTTAGCAGGATGGAAATAAATTTATAATCCCAAAGTGACCGAATTTTGGTTTTTCTGAACTCCTTCTCCTTATTTTTGCTGAGCGGGTAGAAAAAAAAAGATTCATTAAATAAATTAGAGGATTATCTTTGAAAAAGCAAAAATTACTTGTGATCACTTTATTGTTTTGTAATTAATCTATTGCAAAAATTATTTTAACCACTCAAAAAAATTTTTGTTGGGCTCTTAAAAATGGTGGCAAATCAAAGTGCTCTCGGACTGAACAGAGGTCAGGTATCAAATTTTCCTAGTTGGGAAGTACAAACAATGTGTAATTCACTGAAGAATGTCCGATGTGTACGGAGGAATATGTTTTAATCTAAAAATCTTTACAAATGATCGAAACATGGATCTGCCACAATGAGCCTGTGTCGGGTAAAAAACTCATTACGTGGAAACTCATTGGCTCTTTGATTAAGAAAAAAATTCCTGCACACCAGTCAATAAAGAAAATCATGCTGACAGTTTTCTGGACCATTGATTTCCTTGAAAAAGGTGCAACTGTAAACAATGGTTCCTATAAAGTTCCAATGGCAAAAATCAACTTTTTATTGAATGATCCTCATATATATATATATATATATATATATATATATATATATATATATGTGTGTGTGTCTGTGTATGTCTGTATTTTTTTTTTTGTTTGTTTGCTTTGGTTTTATGGTATATCAACCTTTTTAGGTTATTTAATGCCAAATCCATTTTTATACTAATAAACAGTTCAATTTCTAACAATCCAGTACACAGTTTAATTATCAAAAACATTTTTATTTCAAGCTGTTCAGTTTAGTCAAACAGTTCTAATCTAAACAATTCATTTTAGTATAAGTATAGCTTTTTGTTTACACACAGTTAAATGTCAAAAAAGTTCTGTTTCAAACATTTTCAGTTTAGCGTAAGTGCGGCTTCAATGTCAAAAACACTTCTATTTCAAACAATTCAGTTAAGCATAAGTACGCAGTTTAGTTCTATTTGACCCGTTGATAAGACTCTAGCAGGTATTACCACTCCGGCCCAGAGTGGACCTGAGAGTGATGGCAATGAAGGAGTACTCCGCACTCCCCAAAGTCCCAGCATCACTGGAACACCATCATCAGATTGTTTAATGTCATATCCAGGACACTCATTGAGGGGGGTCTTACCCCTCTGCAAAGATGCAGTCGGTGAATTCTTCACCCCCAACTGACTGGGCGAGTGTGTGCTACATACCTTTAGTTTGTTGAAGTAAATGCACAAATCTTTTTTTTAAAACAGATCAGAATTAGTTTACAAATTCCGGTACAAAAATAAGTTTATGCTCCAAAATTACATGACCAACATGACTTGAGTGATTAAAACAACTCAAAAATATCATTATTTAAGGTGAGAGACAAAGACTTGGAGTAATGATTTCGGTTAGCTTTTTTTGTTCACGAGGATGAAAGCTGTTTTGTCAGTGAAGATGTAAAATAATTGTCCTATATTTCTGAAGTTACGAGCCGAGTACATGCACTTTCCTTGTTCATTGATGAGGATGTTGGTTGGAGCACGTCGTAACACCAGAAATTTCATCCTCATTCGTGCCACCTCACTTCGCGAATAAAAAAAGGCTGATAAAAACACTCAAATCCCAATCATATTCTGTCATCTTTAAAATATTCTTGCAAAAAAATCTGTCGCCTAAATACACGCACACAGATACACAATATATATATATATATATATATATATATATATATATATATATATATATATATATATATATACGAGCAGGATACGATACAAGGTCAATATTTAAACGATGTTTAACAAATTAGAATTCAGAATTTTTTCTTTTCTCAAATTCAAATCCGGGACAGGGCTGTTTGCATTTCCCATCTTTTTAAATAAAAATAAAATAGAGAAGTGGCATTGATGATGATATATATATATATATATATATATATATATATATATATATATATATATATATATATATATATATATATATATCGTTGGTTTGGTTTGCTTTTATGGCATATCAACCACTGAAGGTTATTTAATGACAAATATATTATGTATGGATATATATATATATATGATTTGTAAATACATTTTGTAGATAACAATGAGTTTGAGATCTTTTTTTGGCACACAGTTAAATAGTTTCAAGTTTTGCTATATAAGAGTCTCAATTTGACACCAGTCAGTCATTTGTTTGCACAGTTTGTTGGTAATTTCATTTTCTAAATGAGTTACAACAACTTTATTTACCCAATACTATTGCTATTGTTTCGACGCAGTTAAATGGTTTCAATTTTTACTATCTGACATTTATAATGCTATTCAGCATTAATCATCTGTTTGCACACAATGAGTGGGTTACAAGTACTACAAGTTCAAATTAATTATTCTATTCAATATTACGAATTTGTTTGCACGCAGTTAAATGATTCCGACTATTGTTATGTATCACTAACTATTCGGTTAAACATCAGTCATTTGTTGACATGCAGTAAAATGTAAAAACAGTTCTATGTCTATCAATTTAATTTAGTATAAATCATTTGTTTGCGTGCAGGTTAAATGTCAAACGGTTCTGTTTGATCCATAGATGAGACCCTATCAGGTGTTCTTGCTCCAGGTCAGTGTGGACCTTGTAGAAATGAAGAGGTATTCCACATTCCTTAAAAACCCTAGGACTAGAACCTCACCATCTGATTGTTTAGTGTCATATGCAGGACACGCGTTGGGGAGGTCTCTCACTTCTTCAGAGATCCAGATGGAGTATTCTACAGTCACAGCCGACTTGGCTACACACACACACACACACAAGCACGTGTGCGCACACACACACACACACACACACACACATATATATATATATATATTCAGCTCAGTGAAAAAGTTATATATTCACCAACGTAGCCGTCCAAGAAAAAATTATATATATATATATATATATATATATACCGGGCCATTGGTCAAATGAGTTGAGTGTTCGCTAAGTGTTAAGCAAGGTGGTATCAAGTACCATTTTTTGAGTCTTTGGTACGACTCAAGCTGGGAATGAACTCCGGTGTCTAGGACCATTGGCAAACACAACTATATATATATATATATATATATATATATATATTTATATATATATATATATATATTCTGCGTTATGTGAAATGTAAACAGTCTCGTCAAGGGTTCAAACTCATGTCACCGTGTCCATTTACTACAACCGTAACTATGACACCACGAACGACTCTCTCTCTCTCTCTCTCTCTCTCTCTCTCTCTCTCTCTCTCTCTCTCTCTCTCTCTCTCTCTCTCTCTCTCTCTCCATATATATATATATATATATATAAGTTGTGTTCCAGTTTTTGAGTGCTTCAAACTTAAAGCACAGACTCAGAGACACACACACATACACACACACATATATATATAGAGAGAGTGTGTATGAGTGAGATAGAGGTGGGGAAGAAAAAAGAAACAGAGAGAGGGAGAAAGAGAGATAAAACAGAGTGCGAGAGAATGAGAGAGAGTGTGAGAGGGTAAGAGAGAGAAAGAGAGAGAGAGAGAAATTCTGAACTCATAGATTGATACATAGATTTTGAAATAGAGCGTATGTGTGTGTAAGTGTATGTGTAAGAGAGAGAGAGAGAGAGAGAGAGAGAGGGGGGAGAGAGGGTAAAAGTGAAAAAGATAGATAGATAGATAGATAGATAGATAGATAGTGTGTGGGGGAGAGAGAGAGTAAAAGTGAGAAAGATATGAACTGATAGATAGATAGATAGATAGATAGATAGATAGAATCAATTTGAGATAGGTAAATGAACAGACTAAAATAGATAGATAGATAGATAGATAGATAGTGTGTGGGAGAGAGAGAGAGAGAGTAAAAGTGAGAAAGATATGAACTGATAGATAGATAGATAGATAGATAGAATCAATTTGAGATAGGTAAATGAACAGACTAAAATAGATAGATAGATAGATAGATAGTGTGTGGGAGAGAGAGAGAGAGAGAGTAAAAGTGAGAAAGATATGAACTGATAGATAGATAGATAGATAGATAGAAATCGAAAAAAATACGAACAAAACAAAACAATAACAACCACAACGACAACACGAACACCAACAACAAGAAAACCTAAGAGTAGTGTTCCCGTTTCTAAGTGCCTCAGACTTAAAGCGCATATTGTTTCTCTTTATTTCATTTCGTCTTATTTTCATTTCATACAATTTCTTTCCTCTACAAACAGCACTCTCTCTCTCTCTCTCACTGTCTATCTATCCATCTCCCTGTCTCCCTGTCTCTGTCTCTGTCTTTACTGGTCTCCCATTTGTCTCCCTCGACTCCCCTCTCACCTTGCTGCCTACCCAGCTTACCCAACCTCCTTTCTACCAACCATCCTCAGACATTTCACGCCTTCCAAGCTCACCCATCCACCCGTCCCTTGTTTAGTGAACCACCCTATGCCTCAGCACTTCACATATTTTTCGACTTCAACCCATCTCCCACACCCGCAAATAATCGGCGAAAAGATGAAAAAAAAAAAAAGCAAAAGAAAAAGTAAATGTAAATAAACTATTTAAAAAAAAGGGGGCATGTGTCTATATGAGATGGTTTTGTGCATGTGTAGTGGCTGTGTTGGTCCATTCATCTATGTGTGGGTATGTGTCTTTGTATATATGTATATATGTACGAGTCTGTTTCTAGGTGATTGTGTGTTTATATCTGTGCGTATGGTAATTTACTAAGCTTTTTGCTTAGATGTGGCACAAGGCCATATGAAAGGGGCACCCAATGAGACTCGAACTCACTCGTGTAGGTTTGCTAGTCGAGCTTGCTAACCATTACACCACCAAAAATCTGTGCGTATTTGTACGCAACAGTTCACAATTTTGTGTACGTTTATTTATAGTTTTATAATCATATTTATTTATATTCATTTATATGGTAACTTTATTCACACACACACACACACACACACACACACTCATACACACACACACACACACACACACACACTCGCTCTCTCTCTCTCTCTCTCTCTCTCTCACACACACACACACACACATTGTATATATATATATATATATATATATATATTGAATATGTGTGTAAGTTCGTGTATGTATGTTAAAGGTCGGCAGGTAATATATACATTCTCACCCTCCATATGCAGATAGATAGATAGATAGATAGATTACACGAATGACAAATGCAAAAATACGATACACATATTTCAAAAGTATATATATATATATATATAAAGTAAAATAAACAAAGTTGGTCACCGTAGCCGGGGGTTAACGGAAGGCTCCATTTTCAGTAGTTACAACATCGACGTGTAGAGGAGAGTGTTACTCCTTTATCTGGATTATTCCCATTTTACCCTTGATACTTACCTTATAATGATGCGTGTTAAGGAAGGATGAATCAAGTACCATTTTTTGAGTTTTTGGATGACTCGACCTGACATTGAACTCGGATCTCTCGGGCTATTGGCAAACACTCAGCAAATAAGTGGTTACACACACACACAAACACACTCACAAACACATACACACACACTAACCGAGTTTGAGTCTCCATTTAATTGTACTATATATATATATATATATATGTATATATATATATATGTATATATAAATGCCTTATCTAGTACAAAAGAAACATATATATATATATATATATATATATATATATATATATATATATATATAGTACAATTTAATGGAGACTCAAACTCGGTTAAGTCGTCATAATATATATATATATGTGTGTGTGTGTGTGTGTGTGTGTGTGTGTGTGTGCCTGTGTATTTTTGTGTGTGTGTATGAATGGTTTATGTACAAGATAAGGCACTTTTTAAATGTATCATTGTATATATATATATATATATATATATATACATATGCACGCTTGAAATCTTAACATGCATATATATATATATATATATATATATATATATATATATATATATATATCCTAACTGTTAGTTTCGCGCCTTTATGATTATCAAACCATAATAAAAGCTTTTCTATCTTGAAATAATAGTTGTGTGTAATGTTTCAATTTCGATATTTAATAGTTCAATATAAAAATAGAATATCGAACAATTTTACGTTGACCTTTATATATTTCAACATGAAGTATTATATATATATATATATATATATATATATATATATATATATATATTGTCATCCACAGAGAGACTGTTTCGTTCTATCAGAACTCTTCAATGTGGCTAGACACGTAGGACGCTTGAAGCCGGGATCGAAACCCATCCAACTTTATGTTGTATGTGTGTGTGTGTCTGTGTGTGGAGAGAGGGAGAGTAAGAGAGGGAGGGAGAACGTAGAAAGAGAAATTGAGGAGGAATATATCTTATAAACAGCTCTGTATCTAAGTATCTGTCAATATATATATAGATAGATATAGATATAGTGCAATTAGAAGGAAACTCAAACCTGGTTAAATTGTCATTATAAATTTATTTCACCGGCGAATATATATATATATATATATATATATATATATATATATATATATATATATATATATACGCATACAAATATATAGAGAGAGGCTAATTGAAAAGTAACTCCCAAATTTAAGATTCTAATAATTTATGTCTTAACTGTAATTTTTACAAGAAATGAATTTTAGACGAAAGTATATGAAGTTTATATATATATATATATATATATATATATATATATATATATATATATATATATATATATATTTATATATATATATATGTACGTATCTGGATCAGTGTCTTCATAGTCTGACCTAGTTTTATCTGAGATTTACCCCATATAATCTTCAATGTAGTTTGTTAACAGCATGGTTAAGTGCATTGACAGGGAATCAGATTATAAATGTTTGTTTGATGGATGATTTTCTCAACATTATATTGCAAACTTATTGATTTACCTACGAAGATATCCTAATAAGTATATATATATATATATATATATATATATATATTCATTATTACAATAACACACGCAAACACCCACCCACACATGCATATATATATATATATATATACATACATAAGAAACCTGTCCTATTTTCTTAGCTCCATGATCGCCCACCCTCTTAACTGACATCCTACATTATTATACGTCGAGTGTCACCTAAGGGTGTGGAACCAAACTCAATGTCAACAGCGAACCATCACAGCCACCATTAGCTACCCCCCCCCATCGTTGTTTACACCCCTCTACTCAGACCCCAACCATTCTGCCTGCCATATTTGTCTAACACCATTCACATCTTAATCAACACCCTAGTTGTCTCCCTTCATCTGCTCTCTCTCTCTCTCTCTCTCTCTCTCTCTCTCTCTCTCTCTCTCTCTCTTTCTTTCTTTCTTTCTTCATCAAATATCCTTCTCTCTTTTTACATTCTTACACTCTCTTCTGCCGGTACCTCTCCTTCTTTCTCTGGCAGTCAATCTATTTCTCTGTGTTTGTCGTCTGCAACTTTTTCGGTTCCGTATTTCATTGTATTAGCCTCCGTCAAAATATTAATAAATAAATCATTCATGTATAATACGCACACATAAATTCAAACTGCGAAGTTCAGAAAAGAAAAATTTCATGTATAATACGCACTGTCTTTTTGAGGATTTGTTGCAGCGAAATTTAACTTAAATCTAGTATTCGATCAACCTTTTATCAGTTTGTACGGACCAAAAGTAACAATCTGTATACTTTACATTATTTCTTAAAACACAAAATCTGCACAGTATTTAGAGCAAATGCCCGGACATGTTCACTCAAAAATGTAATCAGCCCACAACAAAAATAAGCTCTTATTAGGAAAAAAAAAATTTAAATGGTTATTTCTCTATCACGGCGGAAAAAAACACTTTAGTTTGGATTACAGATATAAATTAATTTCAGTCATCCCGTCTCCAATATGGTGTGGCATCTGGCCAGAAAGAAAGGTAATTACATAGTTTCTGTATATAATACACAGCATTAATATTTGAGCTGAAAAATCTGGAAAAAGCGTGCTTCTTATACTCTAATAATTACGGTAATCATTTCCATTAATCCATAGAGTGACTGGTCTTTTGAACTATTTTGTATTCTTTTTTCCACATTTCGACAGATATGTTATCTCGCCTTTTGCTTGTTTTTCCGCCTTTTTACTATCTTCTCGCATCAAACCTTTTAAAAAATTCTTTGCCTGGAAGATATATGAGGGGCATACGATATGAGGGGCATACGATAAGTTTCCAGATTTTTTTTCGTATAGGTACTTTTATTGATAGTAAACACATGAAACTCTAGTCCCCTTCGAAGTAATCTCCTCTAGCTAATATGCACTTATTGTATCGTTCCAACATCTTCTGGAAGGCCCCATAGAAGTCCTCTTGTGTTAGCGTGTCAATGGCCTACATCACGGCCTTTTTCATCTTATCAATTGTCTCATAACGACAGCCTCTGAGCTAAGGGAATGACCAAAAGTCACAGGGAGCAAGGTCTGGGCTATAGGGAGGGTGACGAACTGTCTTAATACCCATCTTGGTCAAATAGTCTGTGACAAGGATGGAGTTGTGGACTGGTGCATTGTTCTGTTGGAAATGCCACTGACCCGATTTGAAGAATGCTGGCCTCTTCTGACGAAACCTCTGGCAGAACTCCCTTAAAAACTCAACATAGTAACCCTAACCCTAACCCTTTCGCCAATCAACTCTGGTGTATTGACTTCCTCACTCCTCCCACACCACCCATCATACCTCACAGACTCCCTGCCTTCCTTGAATCTCTTATTCATATTCATATTTACCAACCCCTCCACTTGTGCAGGATATGACACAAGGTCAGTTTTTAAGCGGAGTTTACCAGGTTTGAATTCAGAGTTTTCCTTCTCCTTGACTAGTTGCCGCACCAAGGCTGAAGAACGCAGTCTGCCCTACTATTTATCCATAGCTGGAGGGAGAATAATTGGATTCATACCTTTCCCAAGGGTATTAGTGCTCTGTGAAATGCAATCAGTATCGTCCAGGATTTGAACTTGTGTCGCTGTGTCCATTTTCTACGACGATGATTTACAGTTATATGGCATCAATTATTGCTATCGGATGCTGATAACTTTTAAGCAGATATATTTGACCCTAAGAGGTATTACCATTCCGGGTCCGAATGGACCTAGGAATAATTGTCATGAAGGGGTACTTCATATTCCCCAGATATCAAGACCTTAAGCTTCGAGATGATCTTTAACGTAGATTCATATATAACATCAGATAGAAGACCTCAAGACCTTAAGCTTTGAGATTATCTTTAACGTAGATTCATATATAACATCAGATAGAAGAACTAGATCATGATATAGAAGAAGTTCCAATGGATGAGGATTCTAATAATGATGATACGAATGAGATGGGTTACTCAAAGGTGGTAGCTGAAGAATTATCGAAAGGTTCCTGACAATTATAAATTTGTTGGAGATGAAGAAACCCAAGTGACTCTCGAAGCAGAAGTTTCAGCAAGTAATCAAATGAAGTTTGGATACGCATATATTTTACGTTGAAAGAATTATCATATTCAAAAAGTAGCAGACGACAAAGAATTGAAGCTGGTTAAAATCACTGGAAGAACAGGGTTCACTGAAAATGTTAACTGATAATAGCAAGATGAATTTTGTTTCGATGGGTTTGGTTTCTTTTTTAATGAATTATTTGATGCTCAATCCATTCTTGTAAAAGAACAGTAGGGGTACAATTTAACCCTCAGCAGGCGACCATAAGTGGGTTCATACTATTCCTAATGTTATATGTCCAAAAATAAACTTAACTGCGCGACTGGAGTTTGAACTCACATTACGATTTCGCAGTCCAGCGCATTAGCCACTACACTACTGGTATCCCATGTCATGAAGAAATTCTATTAATATCAATAAATGATGATAGTGTAGTAGAATCAGGTTCGGTTCAGTTTCTTTCAGTTTCTTAGTTCAATGGCAGATTAACCTTAGTGGGTTACTTGATACCAAAACAACCTCATACAGGCAAAGTAATTATTCTGTTTAATCCATAGCTGGAGAATAAAGGTGTTCATGCATTCCCTTTGATTATTTGTCTCTAAATGAATGCAAATGTGTAATTGAAGATCGAACTTGCTTATAATAGCCACTTTGCCACGGGGATTCTCCAACCTCAGGTTTACAGAGAAGTATGTGTTAATTTGCACCAGCCCATTAGCCTAGTGGTAGAGTGTTTGCCAATGGGCCGGGAGACTGGGGTTCAATCCCAGGTCGAGTCATACCAAAAAGTCAAAATATGGTACTTGATACCTCCTTGCTTAACACTCAGCAATATGTGGTACGTATCAAGGGTAAAGTAGAGCAATTTAGGGAAAGGAGTAGTTCCCTCTCCAACACCTCGGTATAGTAGCTATTGAAAAGAGAGCCTTCGAGTCGCCCTCGACTACGGTCTTCATCTTTATTTTACTTGTGTGTTAATGGATAAAAGTCAATATATGCTTAAAAAGTAAATACAAACATGTCTTTTATTTCTTTATTGGCTTATTTGGCCAGCCATATGTACTGTTTTCTACATCAATGGCCACGATGTACATTCGTTTCGTTCTTGTTCTTGTTCTACTTCTCCCTGAATCACTTGGCAATTTCATCTTCCAAGCGTCGTGGAGGTCTTCCAAGTGGTTGTTTCCGACCTCTCAGATACCAACCGATAACTGCACGGGTTCACCTGTTGTCCACCACCCTTCAAGCGGAAATTCTACTTTGCGATCACTTTCTTCACTCCACTCTGTTCCCCAATTACCTCGCTTTGGTTGAGCTCAGTGTGGATCTTTTCATTGCTCTATGTGCCGTCACGAGTCACTGTTCTTTCTTCTTCGCAGTAGGCCATATTTCGCTTGCGTATTACATCGCAGATAAAATAGTGTTTTGAAAAGTTTGGTTTGTAGGATGATTTTCAGCTTTACCTTGAGCAAATCTTTTAACGAGGTTTATGCCTTTCATCTTGATCTCATTCTCCACAAGATTTACGCATCACTGTCTCGGCATATGTTCACCATTCGTCCAAAGTAAAACCTTTACCCTCCTTACTTTCATTACTTTCTACCACATATGGCTTTGTGGTAGATATTCAGAACACATGAATTTAGATTTTGGTTTTTATTGTTTTATATAACACATCAATCCTTGAGTTTTATTTAGTGCCACATTCTTTTATATATATATATATATATATATATATATATATATATATATATATTGGAAAATGAGTAAATTATTATATAAGACACTGATCTACATATTTTATAAATTTTATTTTTTGACCTCGAGTGAAAAGTTCTGTTGAAAAATAGGAGTTAATAAATCTTTTTTGTAAGGAAAGATAATATCATTTTTAACGAAAACATTTTTCTATATTAACATTACAGGAAAGAATAGTTCATACATTCAATGTTGCAGTTTGCATTGTCTAATTAAAGTTAATATATTTTGTGTGTATAAAAGATCTTTGCGTGTGTATGTTACTATCTAGGAAAGAAAGTATATTTATGTGCTAATATGCAAGTAGAGGATGCTAAAAATAATTCTGTGGGAAAAAATTGTATTAGTATGATCACATTTAAATAAACAATATTATTGGTCAATTTAAAATAACTGAGTGATGTTGAAATTAAATGCATGCTTGAAGGAATATAATGTTAGATTTTCATTCAAGTCGAAAGTTTTGAGTAGATTTACAGAATGAATCTATAAATTGGATTAAAAAGTTGTTGATTTCTCTGATTTTAATTGGTTAAATATGCATTTTAAGCCAACTAAAAGGAAAAAGATTTCTTAAATCATTTTGGGTTTTGATCAGACAAATGTTTTAGGGTAAGTCAAATATTATCGTCGACGAAATCCCAAAGAAATCCTCTTAAATGTTGTGTAAGAATGTATTTGGAATTTGTTTTTTCGAAAAGACAGTATGAAAGTAAATATGGATTAAAATCCGACCGTATGAAGGTTGCAGAAAAAACATAATCCAAAATAGATGAATATCTTATGATATAAAGTCGATGTTAATTCATACTATTCACCTATTATGATTATATTTTTTCTGCTGCCTTCACATCTTCGAATTTTAATCCATATTTACTTTCATACTGTCCTTTCGAAAAAACAAATTCCTGATATATTCTTACACGACATTTAACATGGATGATTCCAAACGATCTATATATCTGAAAACTTACTGGTCGTTGCGTATTTCTCAATGAACGGGAGGTTTTGTCTCGTTTCTTAGGGAAATCCAACATTTTCAAATATTTTTCCTCGTGCCAGACACGTTCTTATGACTTTTGAATTATGAACGCTATGTGCCCGTTTGTGTATCTTTTCGTTGTATATTTCTCATTTGCTCCTGTCTTCTCAGCAAACATCCATCGCTATGTGAACTATTTTGATATCCAAGTACTGATGATGGTTACTGAAACTGAAACGTTAAAGTCGACTTTACATCATAATATATTCGCCTATTTGGATTATGTTTTTCTGCTACCTTCATATATATATATATATATATATATATATATATAATTTGCAAGCAAACACTTTGTAGGTACATTATTTTCAAACAAACCAAACGTCATTTGTTTGCACACAGTTAAATGGCTCCAAGAATTGTTATCCAATACTAAAAATTCTATTGAATATTAGTCATTTGTTTGCCCTTCATTAAATGGTTTCAAGCATTGCTGTTTATGTTTGCACTGTTAAATGGTTTCTAGTATGGCTATTTACCGCTAATAATTCTATTCAATATCAATAAAAAAAAAAGTAAAGCTGGCAACCGACGTCGAGGGTAACTCGAAGGCTCCCTTTTCAATAGCTACTATACCGAGGTGTATGAGAGGGCGCTACTCCTTTCCCTAAATTGCTCCACTTTACTCTTGATACGTACCATATATTGCTGAGTGTTAAGCAAGGAGGCATCAAGTACCATTTTTAAAATCTTTGGTATGACTCGACCTGGGATTGAACTCAGGTCTCCCGGGCCATGGGCGAACACTCTACCCTCTAGACCAATGAGCTGGTTAATAATCCCTAATAAAATATTTCAAGTACTGCTATCAACACCAACAACTCTATTCAACATTATTCATTTGTTTGAATAGGTAAATGATTTCAAAATATAGTAAAAAATTAAATATTCCTATTTGAACCATCTATCCGACCCTAACAGGTACCTCGACTCTGGGTCAGAGTGTACTATATTCACAATTAAACGCTATGTGCAAAATGGACATATAATGTTCATTACTATAGTATATATAAAGAACATAGGAATCTCGGAATTCGAAAACACGTAACGACTTCTTGTTCAGTTACGAAACCTTTTTATTAACTTTGAGTTAAAGGTTTCGACGTAAGGAGGAGAGACACAATCTTCTATGCTGTCTTATTCATTTGGCCCCCAACTCGAGCGGTCCCCCCCCCATAGGGCGCAAGTTCGCCTCGCGCCTGCGAGCTCCAAAAATCGATCCTTCTCGTTTGGCGTCTAGTACCCGACTCTATTTTCTTCAAATTCTCACACAAACTTCTGCGTGCTTCCGGTGCGCGACGTCACCCGCACCTTGTCACCCAGTATCGTCTCGGACTGTTATGACATCTGAGTGACACCTCCATCCGCCCGCGCGCACCCGCGTTAACTCCTGCCTCAATTGCCTCTAACTAACCCATGTGCTGAGCCGAAAGGTTCTCAGCCTAACTAAACTCAAAGGCATGAACCGAAATCCCTTGGCTATTTTATAACAAGAGTGGACCCGAGAATAATATCAATAAACGGGTATTCCATATTCTTCAAAGTGCTGGGGCTGGAGCCTCATTATCAGATGAAGTTTAGTGTCATACCCAGGACATTTGTTGGGGTGGGATCTGACCTCTCTGTAGAGATGCAGTCGGCGTATTCCATAGACTCAGCCAACTGGGTTAGATTTAATTTTTGATATAATGCTAAGAAAGATAAGAACGAAACTTGGTGTCATATCACTTATTGGCAAGAAAAGGATACTAACAAACTCGGTAAGGATTCCCCGACCTTTATGGGTGAAAATTTAAGAGTACTTTTGATAATTAGTGCATGAAAAGAATGGAAGGTTAAGAGACGAAATGTGTGTTCTTCGTTTTTGCGAGGAAAAGCAGTGATATAAAAATTTGCTTGACGTTTGCAAAAGAAGCAGGCACTGACATATTATGGAAATTAAATACCACTGTTCATGGCCTTCGAAATGCTAAACGGTTATGGAAACTTTGAATAAGAGATGAATTAGAATAGCAAGCAAACGAAGTACACATGATCCAGCATTTTTCTTCTGGGAGCATGAAAGCTTTTTCCTTTGAAGGCTAGTTATGGAAAGATGATTTGAAAATATGAATAACGTAATATGAATTGTAAATCTATATTTACACAGCAAAAAATATAACTTAATTGGTTTGAAAAGTAACGGGGCTGGTGTCAAAGAGAATTTATTTCCATTCAAGAAGAACAATATATTTGTCTCTGTCTCCCACTACACAGGACTTGACACAAGCTGGCCATAGGCTCACGAAGTGCAATGTAAGCCAGGTGACCTTGCTGGACTAGAACTCCCTAGATGTAACCTGAGTCCGGCACTTATGCTTGTTCGTAGCTGAAACTAGACCAGCTGGTCTAGTTCTGTGTTGTGCTATCGATGCAGTGCGCCCACCCGAAGGTGTCCCAACCAAAGTTGGGAGCCATTCAGTCTCGAATCTGATATCTATATTAGTCTTTGGCCCCATCCGGCATGAATGGCAGACGGGGCTGCGGAAGGCCCGATTCATGAATAACAGGCTTCATGGTTTCCTCTTCAAATAACCCCTTCAAATCTAATGTCTTTCTCCCTTCTTCTCTGAAAAGCTTTTATGTACTGCTGGAAGAGTTCTTCTGGGATTCCTCTCAGCTCTGTTGTTACAGACCTCTTGACGGCCTCCACGCCTTCAAAACGGATCCCTTTGAGCTCGGGGAAAGGAAAAAAGTCACATGGATCAAGACCAGATGGATAAGTAGGTTGTTCAAATGCAGCGATGTTCCTCTCAGCTAGGAACAGCCAAATATCCAGTACTCCTAATTCAGTTGCTTTTCAGACATGCTCAAATCTTCCAAGATGATTTTCGAAACACTCTCTTTTTTTATATCCAGCTGTCTTGCGAACATTCAAACCGTCAATCGACGATAGCCACTCACAATCTGCCTTACCAGCTTTATGTTGACCTGTACTGCTGATTGAAGGCCTCTCGCTCCTGGAATTAACAACCCGCGTTCTTCTTTGAATCTCTTGTGCTACTCTGCTGTCTGTAAACATTTGCCAAAGCCTTTCAATTACTTATGACGAAATATTCCCCAACCAAACCAAAGATTTCATGTTTTTTCGTTTCTCTGAGTTTAACGGCATATCAACTTTTGTGGGCCATTTAATGTCAGACGGCCTCCACAGTCAATAGCTGATGGGTCGGTTGGTCAGTTGTTTTGTTTTACGGCGTATCAACCCTTTTCGTGTCATTTAACGCCGAATTGAATTTCAAACAATTCAGTTTAGTATAAGTATAGTTTTTATTTACAAACAGTTAAATGTCAAAACAGTTCTATTTCAAACAATTCAAGTTAGCATAGTTCACAGTTTAGTTCTATTTAACTCATAGATAGGACTGTCAGCTTGAGTGGACCTGGGAGCGGTGGCAATGAAGGGGTACTCCACATTCCCCAAAGTTCCAACATTACTGGAACGTCACCATCAAGTTGTTTAGTGTGATATCCAGGACACCCGTTAGGGGAGGATCTTACTTCTCTGCAGAGATGCAGTCGACGTATTCTACAGCCCCTGTCGATTGGGCGGGTCAATAACTGAATGAGCTGAAAATAAGGTGGAAACAAAAGCATGAGGAAAAAAATGCAATGGCTTCAGAAAACTAAGATTACTGATATCTATTCCCGGGATTTCTTGTGAAATGATAGCACAATCTGCATATCCCTCTTTCGCCAATAGATTACACTATACTAGATGGTAAAAGTTCCCTCACACAAAATTCCACCCGACTAATTAAAAGAAAATTATCTTCGACAAATTTATTTTTTAAATCAGGAATTCGTAGCCATATTTTGGGGGGGAGGGTAGTTTAATATAGTTTTCTTGTTTTATGGCATATCAACTCTTTATGGATTATGTAATGCCAAAACAATGTTTCTTTATTTACACTTTTTAATTATCTATAATATTTTACACATTTATAGTAATTTACAAAGCTCTTTGCTTCGATGTAGCACAAGGCCGAAGGAATGGAGCTCCCAATGAGACTCGAACTCACTCGTGTAGGTTTGCTAGTCTAGCTTGCTAACCGTTACGCCACCAGAATTTTACACAGTTATATAGTTTTATTTATGCCTATCAAAAACCAATATCTTTAATTGTTTATATGATTTCAAGTTATTAATAATAAAAATCATTAGTAAACAATTAAAACTATTCTTAATTCTATTAATTTGAACGCAGTTAGATGGTGTCAAGTATCCCAATCGTATATGAATAATCTTTAAACATATATATATATATATATATATATATATATATATATATATATATATATATATATTTCTGTTTATAGAATTTGTCATAATTATTAAATTTGAAATATCGATCAAGGTGTTTATGGGAAGTGGTGAGTTGAATTTAATTTTTCTCAAGTGAGTTGCAAGAGAGTTGAGGAATTTTTTTATGTGCATATTTGTGTAGAGAGAAGTTATATCTAAGCTGTTCATAGTTTGGTTTTATATATCAATGTCCATGATTTTATTAAGTCTCCAAGAAGCGGAGTTCACAATCAGACTAAGATATATCCTCATTAGAGATTAATTTGTTGAAGTCGTTAATATTATTTCTATGAAAGATATCTGTTTTAAATAATATTAACGACTTTAACAAATCTTACAAAAAATTAATCTCTAATGAGGATACATCTTGGTCCTCATTAATCAATTACCACCCCATAATTCCTAAATGATGGTCTTCCTAAAACCCACAAACCTAATAATCCCTTAAGACCTATTAATTCTGGTGTGGGATCTGCCTGCCATAATATCGCTAAACTTCTTGCCAAATTATTATTCCCTCAGTTAGGTACCATCAGTGATGTACACATCAGTGATGTACACATCAAGAATTCTTGATCACTCCTTAACAAATTGACTTACATTGATATGAAAAACAAATATTTCGCTCGTTTAGATATCAAATCCCTATATACCAACATACCTATTGATAGCTGCATTGAATGTCTATATAATTACCTGTAAAAATCTAATACTACATTACGTCAACCTATCAATTAACTAATAAAAATGTGTACCATATGCATTTCTTATTATTACTTCTAATACAACAACACGTTTTATAGACAAAAAATTTGGTTTACCTATGGGATCTCCGCTTAGTGGAGTTCTTGTGTGCATTTATCTGGAATTCCTAGAATCTGGTCCCTATAAATATATATCATCCCCAAAAATGCCTGTTACTTCCGATACATAGACGTCATCCTACTTATCTAGTCACAAGATTTTGATTTACATCGCATCACTGACAGAATAAACAATGTAGAAACTTCAATAAAGTTCACATATGAACTTGCATCCAAAAATACTCTATCTTTTCTGGACATCTTACTTATTAGGAATACTTACAAAATAGAATTCAAGATTTACCGTAAACCCACTTGTAAAAACGACTACATATATTTTTATTCACATCACAACATTTGCAAAAGAGGTGTCATCATAGGTTTTTATCTTAGAGCTTTATGCATTGGTTCCCCAAAATATTTAAATTATGAATTCAACCACACAGAAAAGTCCTTTCTTAACCTTCTATACTCCAAATCTTTTATACACTTTGCTAAATCAAAAGCCTTTAAAATCCACAATTAGAATCAACCTCGAATTAATGCTAACTCACCCTCTTATAAAACTAGTCCCCCAAAACATTTATAACTTTGCCAAATAATTTTTCAGTCATCATAATAAATAACTTAAATAAACCCGATATTAAAACTGCCTCTTTACCATCTAAAACGACCCACGATTTAGTACACTATTGTCCTCAACGCAACAGAGTTTCAGACGCCGGTGTTTATTGTATCCCTTGTAGGAATCGTAAATTGAAATATATTGGTGAAACGTCTCGGAACCTTCAAGCTTGCATGAGAGAACACAAAAGAGACATTAGATTTGGTAACCTTAACAATGCACTTCTTCAACACATTTCTCAATCTAATCCTAATTTTGATTGTAATTGTTCAGAGATGTTCATTTACATTCCCAACAAAAGACTTTAACGAATTTTCGAGGCCGGAACTATTTCACTTTGTAATTCCTTAAACAATCGCCAGGGTTTTTATAATATTTCTCCTTTATTGAGTAAATCCATTTTAAATGGCTACAATATATTCCATCTTTGGTTAATATATTCCACATATATTTTCCTGTTTCTCTTTTCCTTTTCCTGTTTCTCTTTCTTTTACTTCCTCCTTTTGATTCAAAATCTGTCTCGATGAACCAACAGAAAATAAATTCTATACAATATTCCCAAAAAGTCAAATGTAAATCACAATTTGTAAATCAGCGTTTTTTTTTTTAAATTACTAAAAAACAAACGCTGATTTACTAATTAAAAGGCCAACTCTTTCTTGATATACATATTTTCCCTTGGCTTTTGTATTTCTGTATTTTTAAACATCGATCGTTGATTTAACATCACTAATATCATCCCTCACAGCCCTGATGATGGTTCATAAGAACCGAAACACTATAGTGTTGACTTTGTTTCTCAATAAATCTCTCCTTTGACTTTGATTACCTTGTTATCAATTTTTCTTTATATTGTCGAATTATACCGCATGGTTTACCTCCATATATATATATATATATATATATATATATATATATATATATATATATAAGCTATCAACCCTCCATGGTGCTGGTATGTGGTTCGAGGGTGATTTAATATGAGGAACTCGCTGGAAGCAATCCTCCCAGTGATGGTGCAAAAATCGCTTAATTCCGTCGACATTCCCCATCAGGAGTATATCAGGCACTGGACAATAAACCCAACCGTAACTACTTTTAGATGATGGGGCAAATGCTGCCAGGCAGAAGGAGGGAAGTTTCCTCTTGAGCTAAGCTGATTAAAAACGCAAAAAATAAGCATATTACGAAATATTCTATGTCAACCCCCATAGCTGTCATCTGACATATTAAACGAACCCTTCTTTATATTAATAAACGAAAGAAGCATTCTTCAAAATAGGCGTTTCCACTATTGATTTATCTGGCTTGCCATGATATTTAGCAT
Organism: Sepioteuthis lessoniana; assembly: GCA_963585895.1. Classification (NCBI taxonomy): domain Eukaryota; kingdom Metazoa; phylum Mollusca; class Cephalopoda; order Myopsida; family Loliginidae; genus Sepioteuthis; species Sepioteuthis lessoniana. The sequence continues at coordinate 101,457 of CAUZXS010005714.1, read as the reverse complement.
AATTGTTCCAAGTCGTTCGACAATTTTTCGACCTCGTCATCGTCGACAATTCTGTTTCACTATTGGTAACAATAATAACAAAATGAGATTTTTCCTTTTAATATCTGGCGTCAGATGTCTCGTCTTGGGTCCAGCCCTGAAGCCGACATGGGAATGTGAATAAAAGAACTCCTTCTCCAATGTTGTACACCTGTGCTCAAAAGACATACCAATCATCTGGTCAGGAGGACTTCTTCGATATCATTATGTTTGCGTTATTTTAATTTTGTTGGCATTTTTTTTTATCTAGGAAGAAGGCGGGGCTCTTAAAAACTTGCCTTAATATGTGGAATGTGTTTTCTTTAATTCAAATGTAACCTTTTTTTGAAAGTGGGGCTCGTGTCTTTACTTTGAAATAATTATTGTTGGATTCATTGGTTGCCTCCTGGGCTTCTTTCTTTCTTTAGTTATCTTTCTTTCTTTCTTTCTTTACATTTCTTTCTTTCTTCCTTTCTTTGCAAGCAATTTTCTTTCTTTCTTTCTTTCGTTCTTTCTTTCTTTCTTTCTGTCTTTCTTCTTGTTTGTTTGTTTCTTTCTTTCTTTCTGTTTCTTTCTTTCTTTCTTTCTTTCTTTCTTTCTTTCTTTCTTTCTTTGCATACGTTTCTTTCTTTCTTTCTTTCTTTCTTTCTTTGCAAGCAATTTTCTTTCTTTCTTTCTTTCTTTCTTTCTTTCTGTTTGTTTGTTCGTTTCTTTCTTTCATTGCATACATTTCGTTCTTTCTTTCTTTCTTTCTTTCTTTCTTTCGTTCTCTACTAGCGTTTTTCTCTTTTTTCTTTTTCTTGTTGGCTTTTTTCAATATTCTTTTTTAGTTGCTTTGTTTGTTTCTTTCTTCGACATTTTGTTTGTTTGTTTGTTTCTTTCTTTCTTTCTTTCTTTGCCTTTTGTTTGTTTGATTCTTTTTTTTTTTTTGTTTTCTTCTTGTCTTTCTTTCTTTCTTTCTTTCTTTTTGTTCGTTTCTTTCTTTCTTTCTCATCTATCTGAAACTGTATGAATTATGTTATTATTCTTCAAAATAATCTCTTTAGCATTCAATACACTTATTCCATCGGTATATTCATCGGCCTAAGTACATCTATCTATCTATCTATCTATCTATCTATCTATCTATCAGTCGGTTGGGGCTGTAAAATACACGGACTGCATTTCTGCTGAGGGGAAAGACCCCCATTAAACAAGTATCCTGGATGAGACATCAAACCATCTGATGGTGAGGTTCCAGTAAAGTTGGAGCTTTGATCGAATGCAGAGTACCCCTTCATTGCCATCACTCCCAGGTCCACTCTGACTCGGAGTGGTAGCACCTGATTGGGTCGTATCTATGGGTCAAATAGAAGTGTTTGACATTTAAACTAAGCGAAACAAATGAAATTTAATTGTTAGAAATAGAACCGTTTTAAATTTACTCGTGTGTAAACAAATGACTGATGCTTAACTGAATTGTTAGTTATACGGAACAATACTTGGAACTTTAACTCACGCTAAATTAAATTGTTAGAAATAGAAATGTTTTGATGATTTAACTGTATGTAAACAAATGACTGATGTTTATTGAATTGTTAGTGATTGATAGTAATGCTTGGAACCATTTGACTTTGTTGGCTAATGCTAAATTGAATTGTTATGAATAGAACTGTTTCATCATTTAACTCTGTGTAAACAAATGACTGATGTTTATTGAATTGTTAGTGATTGATAGTAATGCTTGGAACCATTTGACTTTGTTGGCTAATGCTAAATTGAATTGTTATGAATAGAACTGTTTCATCATTTAACTCTGTGTAAACAAATGACTGATGTTTATTGAATTGTTAGTGATTGATAGTAATGCTTGGAACCATTTGACTTTGTTGGCTAATGCTAAATTGAATTGTTATGAATAGAACTGTTTCATCATTTAACTCTGTGTAAACAAATGACAGATGTTTATTGAATTGTTAGTGATACATAGCTATACTTAGAATAATTATCTTTGTTTACTTATGCTTTTTGATCATTTGACTATGTATATCTACAAAATATTTTTAGCATGTATCTAAAAAAAAGATTTGGCATTAAATAACCCACAAATGTTGATATACCATAAAACCGAAACCAAGCCATATAAATTTGTATAAAAAGAATTTGGCATTAAATAACCTACAAGTGTTGATATGCCATAAAACCAAGCTAAACTAAATCCTATATATTTAATATACTAGTATAAAGAAAATTTGGCATTAAATAACCCACGATGGGTAAAATGCCATAAAACCAAACCAAACCATATATATTTCATATATACGAGGGTCATTAAAAAAAGTTTCCATACTTTTTCCGTATGGGCACTTTTATTAATAGTACACACATGAAACTCCAGTCCCCTTTGAAGTAATCTCGCCCGGCTGAAATGCACTTGTACCGTTCTAACATCTTCTGGAAGGCCCCGTGGAAGTCCTCTTGTGTGAGTGTGTCAATAACCGTCGTCACAGCCTCTTTCATCTCATCAATTGTCTCATAGCGACAGCCTCTCAGTTTAAGGAATGACCAAAAGTCACAGGGAGCAAGGTCTGGACTACAGGGAGGCTGACGAACTGCCTTGATGCCCATCTTGGTCAAATAGTCTATGACAAGGATGGAGTTGTGGAATGGTGAATTGTCCTGGTGGACACGCCACTGACCCGATTTGAAGAGTGCTGGCCTCTTCCGACGGAATATCTTCCTGAACTCCCTTAAAACCTCAGCATAGTAACCCTAAGCCTACCCCTTTGGCCAATCAACTCTGGTGTATTGACTTCCTTACTCCTCCCACACCTTTCATCCTCCCTCACAGACTCCCTTTTCCTTCCATGAATCTCTTATGCCCCTCAAAAACTGATGCTCGATTCATGCAAGATGCTCCAAAAGCAGTCTGAAGCATTCCATACATTTCTGTGGTATAATTTTTTTCAAGTTTAAAACACAATTTTATTGCATATCGTTCTTCTTAAGTGTCCTCACGTCTAGATTGCATTTTGAAATTCACCAGCTGTGACAATCAGGCTTAAGTAGGGTGTATTCCAATTGCTGCTGTAGCTGTTGATTTAAAGCTGAAATCATAAAAATTGGTCAATCATCTCATAAGATGTATAGCAATAACGTAGTGAATTTTCAAGAGTCAACGACAATTTTAAATTCCAGTATAAAAAAGTCCGGAAACTTACTGAATGCACCACGTATGTATAAAGAGAATTTGCCCTTAAATAACCGACATTGGTAGATATACCATAAAACCAAACCAAATCATATATATTTCATATATATGTATAAAGAGGATTTAGCATTAAATAATCAACAATGGTTGATATACCATAAAACCAAAGCAAACCAAACTACATAATACAGTTTGATATTGTTTTGTTTTTTTGTTTTTTTGCTTTGCGGTAACGCAGAGACCAAAACAAGAGTGTCTTTTCATAGCGTCTCAATTAGACTAAAGAATGTATCGGTCAAAACGTCGATTGAACAAGAAAAACATAATGTCCGAATAATTATTTGAATATGAATGATCATTGACAAAAAATATATCCATCATTTTTTTCTTTTGACAAACAGGAATAAACAGAACAGATGTTTTTATTTCAGTCAGATTTTAAGCAGATTATTTCATTCAAAAATATTTTCCGAAGTGTGAGTATTAGTATCTTTCTTTGTTTATGGTATCTCAGCCTTCGTAGGTTATTAAATGCCAAGGCCATCCCTTTAGAAGAATATTAATGGTACAATTTAACCTATAGCTTGCAGGGAGGTGGTTTGGTTTGGTTTGGTTTGGTTTTATGGCATATCAATCTTTGTAGGTTATTTAACGCCAAATCTGTTTTTATGTAAATTATCAGTTTTATTTCAAACAATTCAGTTTAGCATAAGTACACAGTTTAATTGTCAAAAACATTTTTATTTCAAACTATTCAAGCAGTTATATATATAACAATTCAGTTTTGTGTAAGTACAATTTCAATGTCAAAAATAGTTCAATTTCAAATAATTCATTTTAGCATAAGGACGCATTTTAAATGTAAGTACAGTTTAATTGTGAGAAACATTTCTATTTCGATCTATTCAGTTTAGTCAAGCTAATTCAGTTTAGTATTAATACAGATTTTGTTTACACACAGTTATATGTCAAAACAGTTCTATGTTAAACAATTCAGTTTAGTGTGAATACAGTTTCAATGTCAAAAAACAGTTCTATTTGAAGTAATTCAGTTTAGCATAAGCACGCAGTCCAAATGTAAGCACGGTTCAATTGTCAAAAACATTTCTATTTCAAGCTATTCAGTTTAATCAAACAGTGCAGTTTAGCATAAGTATGCCGTTAGTTCTATTTAACCCATAGATAGAGCCCTATCAGGTGCTACTACGCAGGGCCAGAGTGGACCTGGGAGCAATGGCTATGAAGGAGTGCTCCGTATTCCCCAAAGCCCCAGCATTACTGGGACCTCACCATCAGACTGTTTAGTGTCATATCAGGACACTCGTTGGAGGGGTCACCCTTCTGCAGAGGTGCAGTCTGTGTATTCTACACCCCTAGCCGACTGAGCAAGCAGGGGGGGGATAAAGGAGTTTATATGTTTCCCTAGCGTAATAGTTCGACAGTGAATGCAATAACGCAACTGGAGTTCGAACTCGTTCTCTGTGATGTCGCAGTCCTGCAAGTTAACCATTACACGACGGTGACGCCCCTCGCACAAAAATTGTCAAAATTGAAATTAAATATCAAGGGATTGCAGAAGAGATTTTATTTTACACAAAGGTTTGAAAGCTTTTGAATCAGGCATAACGAGCCATTTTTAAGAAAAACGGGCAGCATAAAACATGACTCACCATAAAGAAGGATGCACAACAACAACAACAACAACAAAAATCAAGGTAATTGTAGTTTAAATTGTTTTTGGATAAATGTAATACGCAAAAGAGGGTGAAGGGTATGCGTCCTTGACAACAAGAAAACCACGTGAAATCAACTTCCTTGTAAACAGTCCTTCTTTCTTCTTCAGCCTTTTTCCTCCGCTGTCCTGTCTCTTATTTACTCGGCGCGTTCGCTGACTCAGCGTTCCTCCCCTTCTTCTCTCATCCGTCCGAGACTTAGACGATATTGTCTAAGGGATGTAACTCATACCATCTTGCTGGTACACTTCACTAATGCAGATTCTGCCTTTCAGATTCACTTCAGTAATTTTTTTGTAGACGGAACTATTTAGACTACTGAAAACCATATGCGTATACATCTACCTTAGAAATAGGGAAAAGTTGAGGGGGGCTGTTTGGTAAAATATCTTTTATTTTAGAAAAAAAAGGTTCAAGTCTTGGTATAAAAATATCACTGTCGTCGACGTGATTGGCACACTCTGTAGTCGGGATAATTAGCAGAATAAATACAAGAAAAAAAAAAGCAATGCTTGAAATATCAATATGTTTAATATGAATATAATCCGTGTATTGAAGAAAAAATTAAATATTTTCACAATCCTTGAATCGAAATTGTATCAAAACAATTTTCTTTAAATTACTGGTGCATATTTAACTTATTGACAATTAGATAATTTCATTTGGCATTTTTCAATTGAAAGGTAATTTTAATGTAAGAATACATCATAAAAATGTGCATGAAAGTAATAAGATTTATTTTGTTTTGTTTTAATTTCTTCATTTGACTCGATGAAAAATCTGGACACGTGAAAACGTAACGAGACAAACGAGATTTTAATAAAATTTATTTTCCTTGTGAAATCAGGAGTGCTTTTAAGAAAGCACAACGGACCGCAGTTTGCTCGTGACTATTTGAAGTATACTAGCTAAATCTGTAGAAATTCCACGGGTGTTGACAACAAAAATTATCAATTCTAATGCCTATAACCTTCTTTCAAACTTCACCTGTATCTTCTCATTTTCTCCCTTATCTATTCTAATCTTTGTGGTTCATTGTTCTCTTTATATATATATATATATATGTATATATATATATATATATATATATATATATATAGTAAGCTCCCTTTTCAATAGCTACGACACTGAGGTGTAAGAGAGGGCGCTAATCCTTTTCCTGTATTGCTCCATTTTCTTTTGATCCGTACCTTTTAATACGACGTGTTAAGCAAGGAGGCATCAAGTACCATTTTTACGTCTTTAATATGATTCGACCCGGGATTGAAACCCGGTCTCCCATACCATTGTCGAACACTCTAACCATTATATATATATATATACATAAAAAATGGTGGGGAACAGAGATGACAATATATATATATATATATATATATATATATATATATGCGTGTGTGTGTGTGTGTGTAATATACAATATGATCTAGCTTCATGCTAACGAGACCGGCAGGCGCCTGTTGTGTAACTGATATTATCATATTCAATAGAATCAACTAGCCAAGTTCAAACCCTAGTCGAGGCTGTTTGTATTTTGCTTCATGTTAAAGCCCTTAAGAAAGTTATGAATTCATCTCGTCTCCTTCCAGCTACGCGTAAATAGTCGGACAGATTGGGGTCTTTAGCCTTGGCACGGCAACTGACCTAGGAAAAGAATTGAAAATTGAGAAGTAGATATTGACAAGTCGATTCCAATTATCTTTACCTCCTGATCGGTAATTTTTGGTGAAATAAAAGTTTTCGAAAGTGCAATACGTTTGATAATGACTAGACATTCCGAACCTGAAAACTCATCTCTCTTTCTCTCTATATATATACATCTATCTATCTATCTATCAATATGCACATACACACACACACACATATATATATATATATATATATATATGTAATGTAGCGTGTTATTTTTCTAAATAAAATACTCAATATCGGTAATATATCATATAGGATATATAGAAAACTGCATATATATATAGATATATATATATGATTCTCAAAACATCATGTTAAGATTGTGACGAATGCCCGCGAGGAAAAATACGGTTGTCTCGCACAGACGTGAAGGTTAGCTCGAGAATTGGAGCACGAGATCTGTAGTATGAGATTTGGAGCGGCTCCTGACTCGACGAAAATCGGTTAGTCAACATCAGACTGTTTTATTATCATTACGTGAATAAAATATGATTAAAAAAATGAAGGAAAATCTACTATTTACGATTAAACTGTCGGCTTTCGTCTAAGCTTTAAGGTGTTTTGTGAAGCACGCTTTATTTTTATTTTTCGTCCAGTTGCTGTTGTTTTTGTCTTGTGCAGTGCGACTTTCTTAAAGCCTATCCGACCCTACATTGCCGCATATTTTTTTAGACATTAAGAATGATAAATAAATAGACAGATATATAAACACAGACATAGAAAGATAGGTAGACTGCTTTATTTTACTTAGCTTTACTTTGCATAGCTTTCTTTGTTTAATGGCATAGAAACCTTTATGGGTTATTCAATGCCGAAACGATGTTGAAGAACAGTAGTGGCACTATTTAACCCATTGCAAGGGAGATAAGGATGTTCAGACCATAGGTAAACTGGCAGATATATAGCTACAGATATAAAGAGGTAATATTAGTTGTATTTATCTTTTTATCGGCATATAATCATCCTGATGTCGTGCCGCTTGCACAGATATCCCTGACCCTCTCTCGCCATTTTTCCCTATCGTTCATCGCCTCTGGTAGGTCTTCAGGGCTACATCCTGTATCCTTACAGAGCTGCTGTATGTATGTTCTAGCTGGTCGTCCTGCTTTCGCTCGGCCATATGTGGGGGTCCATATCTCTGCTTCTCCTGCAGTGTCCTGCGTGTCTAGTTCGTCTAACTTGGATAGTTTTCGTGATGGGAGGCAGGTGGCCGTATAGTTGGTGCTTTGTGGGTTGTTGCCGCCAGGATTTATTCAATATTGCCCGCAACATTCTTGCGTAATTGCCGTCTAGCTTCTTCTCCAGCCGTTTTGTAAACTCCCGATATTTAATGCCAAAATTTGGTAAATTTGTAAATGTTGGTAATCATGGCTATGTAGTTAATTAGATTTTTTAATTGCTCTTTTATTCACATACTTGCATTCAGTTATATAGTTTCAAGTATTCTTATCTAACGCCAATAATTTACAAGCAATTATATGGCTTCAATTAGTTGATAATTGATGATCCTTAGTATATAATTATAGCCTCAAGTAATTATACTTATTCCAACTAATTTGTCCACCGCTATGTGGGTATTAAATATTTCTATCGTAATTTTAAAAAGAGATCTTGCTGACCCTCAGATACTGGCATTCCGGGTCATAATTGACCAGGGAGTAATGGCAATGGAGAGGTATTCCACACGCCCCAGGATTCATTAGTCATAGAGAATTCACATCATAGACTTCCAGAAAAGTACCTCACCCCCGGATGCAGTTTAGTTTCTTAACCAGGACATCTCTTTGAGAGAGTGATATAGTCGAAATACTCTAAATTCCATCGTCAGAGTGAGAAATGAGAGCATAGAGACAAGATAAACATACGAACGGATATATAAATTGATAGACACGGATATATATATATATATATATATATATATATATATATATATATATATATGCGAGGATCATTAAATAGGTTTCCAGACTTTTTTCGTATGGCCACTTTTATTGATAGTACACACATGATACTCAAGTCCCCTTCGAAGTAATCTCCTTCGGCTGCAATGTACCGTTACAACAACTTCTGGAAGGATCCATGGAAGTCCTCTTGTTTCAGCGTGTCAATGACCTTCGTCACAGGCTCTTTCATCTCATCAATTGTCTCATAACGAAAGCCTCTGAGCTTAAGGAATAAGCAAAAGTCACAGGGACCAAGGTCTGGGCTACAGGGAGGCCGAGGAACTGTCTTGATGCTCATCTTGGTCAAATAGTCTGTGGCAAGGATGAAGTTGTGGACTGGTGCATTGTCCGGGTGGAAATGCCACATAATAACCCTCATCCTAACCGTTTGGCCAATCAACTGTGGTGTATTGACTTCCTTACTCCTCCCACACCTCTCATCATCCCTCACAGTCTCCCTGCCTTCCTTGAATCTCTTATGCCACTCAAAAACTGATGCTCGATTCATGCAAGATGGTCGAAAAGCAATCTAGAGGATTCCATACGTTTCTGTGGAATTTTTCCAAGTTTAAAACACAATTTTATTGCATATCGTTCTTCTAAAGTGTCCTCACGTCCAAATTGCATTTTTGAAATTCACCAGCTGTTACAATCAGGTTTTAGTAGGGTGTATTCCAATTTCTGCTGTAGCTGTTGATTTGAACCTGAAGTCATAAAAATTGGTCTGTAATCTCATTAGATGTGTAGCAATAACATAGTGATTTTTCATGAGTCTACGACAATTTTAAATGCCTGTACAAAAAAGGCTTCATGTGTGTACTATCAATAAAAGTACCCATACGAAAAAAGTCTGGAAACTTATCTAATGATCCTCGTACTTTAGTCTATTTAGTCATGAAAATATTTTCTCCACGTTTGTTTGTTTGTTTGTTTGTTTTAAGAAACACCGAAATATTAATTACACCAGAAAGGCTTTAACTTTAGAAAGAAGAGGCAAAAAAGGGCATTTTTTGCGTGTGTGAAATGAATGCAGATTTTCGAGTCTCAGACGAAAGTCCAAAACATTATTTTTAAAAAGTAGAAAACAAAAGAAATGAGATGAAACTTGATATCTCTAGTTTTATTCAAGTTCATATCAAAGCTTAATAAAAGTCCAAACTTAAACAGAATTTGGTTTTGAAGTTCATACCAAAAAGAAAAAAAATGATTCGGCCTCTTTTTCTTAACTCTTTGTAAAAAAGAAAGGAAAAACTTTTCATAAATTTGGAATTTTTTTTTTTAAAAATTACCCCAAAACGATGTAAAAATCCACGAAGGTTTTTTTTATCTGTTATACTTATTTGCATTTCTTCTAAAATTGAATTCCCCGAAGAGTGTCTCCGACGAGTAGGTTCGATGCCCCTTCCCTAGCGAATATTGTCCCCGGAACAACGGAACACCATTAAACTCGAAAACTGGTAAAGAAACTTATCAAAAATTGGTACGAACCTATGTAGAATTCCTTCAGACATTTATATAAAAGGGTAGATTTTATTACTTTATTATAAAAGTTGTTTAATTATATAGTATCTTTATTTAAAATTTATATTCTGTAATATACGAAGAATTGGAGATTCAGTCAAGATATTTTTAGCAGAAGTCGGAGACAGTTATGTAACTGGACCCCCCCCACACACACACACAAAGAAAGATCGAGAGAAAGAGAGATAGAGAGATTGTGGGGAAAAGATGGTATAGCAACAGAAATATGTGTGCTTACTATCTTATTATGTAGCCGTTAATCTTAATATTTTTTTGGCAAAACTGGTACATAAAGAAACAGATATTTATATCTACATACACACACACGCACACAGGCACACAAACACACACACCACACATACAAATATATATATATATATATATATATATATATATATATATATATATATATATATATATATATATAGAGAGAGAGAGAGAGAGAGAGAGAGAGAGAGAGAGAGAGATGGTATAGGGACTGAAATATGCGTTCATACAACTTAGCTATTTATCTATCAGTCTATCAGTTGAAAACACATCTCAGGGAAACGGATAATCATATGCGCGCGCAGTCACACAGATGTGCGTGAACAGATAGATAGATAGATAGATAGATAGATAGATAGATAAGAATAGATTGAGATAGATAGATAGATAGATAAAGAGTGCGAGAAAGATGTTAACTAGAGATGTAAATATGTATGTGCATTCTATCTATCTATCTATCTATCTATTAGCATGAACATAAAGCGAAAAAGTGGATTAGAATAAAGATTATTATTACTTTATTTATTTATTTATTTATTTATTTATCGACAACCAAAGGATCCTCAAATCAAAAATACATCAATTGGTTACTATTCGTGCTTGATTGTAAATCCACAAGAAATGGGTTTTGAGCGGGGAGTCCACTTAAAGTTGTGGCTAAAGTGCTGGACTACGACATTGTTTGAAGCGGGTTCGAACTCAAGTCGTGCTATTACGTTCACTTTTGGACTCATGCGCTGAGGAAATGTATGGCCCTCTTTGTCCCCCCCCCAGGCAAATAATACCACAAATATTTCACATGAATAACTCAGGCATTAAATAACTAACGAAGATTGATACGCTATAAAAAACGGATAAAACAAAGGGGGTGTCCTCGTGGTGTAATGGTTAAAGCGATGGACTGCGGAATCGTAGTAAGCGAGTTCGTACTCCAGTCGCTCTATTACGTTCACTTTCGGGCAAATACCCTTGGGAAAGGTATGAACCCCCTTATCCTCCCAGCTATGGGTTAAATAGTACCACTACTGTTCTTTTAAGAGAATGACTTCGGAATTAAATAATATGCCATTAAACAAAGAAACCAAACCAAACCGAAGAAAACAAACCAGTGGGTACAGAATATATCATATAATTTCAAACGAATATCACATGAAAGACATTTAAACCCTTTCATAATCTTGGTGTTTATTGATGGAAAATAAGATTTCATCCTAAATTTGTCAAATGCTTGACTGCAAAAGCTTAATTTCTTTTATCTTGATTTTTTGTGTATACATTTTCGGGGCACATACTCCTAAATCTTATAGCGGATCGGTGTGCCGCGACGCACAGTTTGGGAAGCACTCATCTCGATAGGTGACATATCATCTCCTGACTGTCAGGTTGTCGATCGGTGTGTCATTATGACTGGAAGTAGACAGGTCATTGACCTGAAGAGGGACCCGAGGCAAACAGACAACATTGTTCCTCTGTACAGACATAGGAGCTATACAAGAGTAGGAAGGGCAGACTACCCTACTTGGTATTGTCAGCAACCCTGCAGAAATAAAGGAAATAGCACACATCAAGAATATATATATATATATATATATATATATATATATATATATATATATATACGAAGTGCATTCAATAAGTTTCCAGACTTTTTTTGCATAGGCATTTAAAATTGTCGTTGACTCTTGAAAATTCAATATATTATTGCTATACATATTATGAGAGGACTGACCAATTTTTATGATTTCAGCTTCAAATCAACAGCTACAGCAGAAATTGGAATACACCCTACTAAAGCTTGATTGTCAGAGCTGGTGAATTTCAAAAATGCAATCTGGACGTAAGGACACTTTAAAAGAACGATATGCAATAAAATTGTGTTTGAAACTTGGAAAAAATGCTGCTACAGAAACGTATGGAATGCTTCAGACTGCTTTTGGAGCATCTTGCATGAATCGAGCATCAGTTTTTGAGTGGCATAAGAGATTCAAGGATGGCGCCTTCCCCTACACCTTGGTGTAGTAGCTATCAAAAAAGGAGTCTTCGGGTCACCCTTGACAACGGTTGCAAACTTTACTTTTTACTCTTATTAATACATATTTGATCAACAGTCATTTTTTGTATACATATTTTTGTATTTATGCTTTCAAGTTGCCGTATCGATGTAATGATATCCATGGGTAATTAGTTAATAAACCTTTCATTATTACTTGCTTCCCTCGAACTTTCTGCGCGATCAAAAGATGTGCATATTGCAAAAGCGATTTTAAGCCTTTGTATATACATCAATCCTTTGTAAGAATTGGACGTTTATTGTTCATTCAGGTGCATTGCTGTAACGTTTATTTCTAAATTTGGTTCTATAAAAATAACAGCAGAAGCTAAACACATTTAAGTAAATCAACTCTGGATTCAAAATTAATTCGATTGAGTTTAGGATGTTTATCTTTAATGTGGAGCACTTCGAGAATCTGTAATTTTTGCTTGATTTTTTTTTTCTTCTAATATTGTGTTTTCGGTAAGAATTTTCCGAAATTCAGTTGTAGGAATTGGCCTTATGGATAGAGTGTTCGCCAATAGTCCGGGATATTGATGTTCAATCCGAGGTCAAGTCATACCAAAGACTCAAAAATGATAACTGATATCTCCTTGCTTAACACTCAGCATTAAAGGATACGTACAATGGTAAAGTGGAGCAATCCATGGAAAGAAGTAGCGCCCTCTCCAACATCACGGTGTTGTAGCTATTGAAAAAGGAACCTTCGGGTCACCCTCGACTATGGTCGCCAACTTTACTGATATATATATGTATATATATATATATATACTGAGAGAGAGAGAGATGAAAGAAAGGGAAAGAAAGAAAGAGCGTTAGTTTTTTAAGTTATTTGGGTAAATTTAAAAAAGACGGAATTGGTTTAAATGATCTTGAGAATCCTTTCATCACACCATTCAAAGAATCCTCCGTTAGCATCAATTGCTGCTTCAATACGGGTTTGGAAGTATTGACATACCCGAATCAGATGATCGTCATCAGTTTTGGATATAGTGCTGGTTATGGCAGACTTGAAATATCATATAGTTGGTTGGTTGGTTGGTTGGTTTTTATGGCATATCAACCTTTGTAGGTTATTTAACGCCAAATCCATTTTTATGAAAATAGTTCTATTTCAAACAATTCAGTTTAGCATAACTACGTAGTTTAAATGTAAGTACAGTTTAATTGCGAAAATTTTTTTATTTCAAGCTATTCAGTCAAGTCAAAAAGTTCTAATTCAGATAATTCAGTTTAGTATAAGTGTAGGTTTTGTTTGCACACAGTTCTATATTAAAAAAATCAGTTTTGTTTGCACACAGTTCTATATTAAAAAAATCAGTTTAGTTTCAATGTCAAAAATAGTTCTATTTCAAACAATTCAGTTTAGCATAAGCACGCAGTTTAAATCTAAGTACGGTTTAATTATCAAAAACATTTATATATAAAGCTATTCAGTTTAGTCAAAGAATTGTAATTCAAACAAATCAGTTTAGCATAAGTATGCCGTTAGTTCTATTTAATCCATTGATAGGGCCCTATCAGGTGCTACCATTCCGGGCCAGAGTGTACCTGGGAGCAATAGCAATGAAAGCGTACTCTGCATTCCCCAAAGGTCCAGCCTTAGTGGAACCTCACTATCAGACTATTTAGTATCCAGGACACTGTTTATATTCTACAGCCCTAACCGACTGTGCAAAAATATATGGTGTTATGGGTGTACTGTGAGAGCGAGATAGTGTGTGTGTGTGTGTGTGTGTGTGTGTGTGTGTGTGTGTGTGTGTGTGTGTGTGTGTGTAAATGATTAGAAAAATAGACAAAAGTTATAAAAATAGGAAAAACTTACGAATTCTCTCTAAGATGAAACTAAATCGCATATATATATATATATATATATATATATATATATATATATATATATATACATATATATATATACATGCGATTTACGAATCGTGTTTGCACATATAAAGATGGTGTCTGTGTTTTTGTGTGTAAATGATCTTAAAAATCGACAAAAGGTATAAAAACAGACTGACAAAGATAGGTAAATTGATATGAACAGATTAAAAGAGAGAAATAGATAGAATTGTAGTGTGTGTGTGTGTGTGTGTGTGTGTGTTTTTGCATGTGAACGTCCGCGTATGTGTGTGTGTGTGTGTGTGTGTGTGTGTGTGTGTGTGTGTGTGTGTGTGTGTGACTGTGAATAATTAAAAAATAGACAAAAGTTATAAAAAGTTCCCAGAAAAAACTTGAGTCTTCTCTCAGAATCGTTCACACATACACACATATGTGTGTCCGTGTGTGTGTGTGTATGTGTGTGTGTGTATGTGACTGTGAATAATTAAAAAATAGACAAAAGTTATAAAAAGTTCCCAGAAAAACTTGAGTCTTCTCTCAGAATCGTTCACACATATACACATATGTGTGTCCGTGTGTGTGTGTATGTGTGTGTGTGTTTGCTATTGAATAGATTAGAGTTTCGTGTGATTAGGTGGGTAGATTCTTGAACAACAATTGTATTGCTTTTCTTCTTTTGAGAAGAGCCGTTCGTCTAACTAAAGAAAAAAAAACGCGGTATGGTCTTAGTGGGGAGCAGGAGTTTTGGCAAATTGAAAAGGTGAGGGGTCAAGAAGGAAGGATTTGCCTGCAGAAAATGGAGCGAGACGAAAGCAATGAAAGAGATTTTCGTGTTTTTCGACGCAGGGAATTCTGTTTCTTTCACGCAAGAAACGATTCAGATTCTTTCCCTCCTCTTCTTCTTCTTCTGTTAAAAATTTTGTGCAACCACTCTTTGGTTTTTGTTTTTCAGCCCTTCTGTTTCAACAAATCTTTCTCTTTTATTTTTCTCACTCAATCTCTTCTTCTTCTTCTTCTTCTTCTTCTTCTTCTTCTTCTTCTTCTTCTTCTTCTTCTTCTTCTTCTTCTTCTTCTTCAACAGCAACAACAAACTATCAAAAATGTTTTGATAAAAATATAATGATAATTAAATGCTGATTTTTGAAAAATTTAAATCCAAAATTTGTGTGGATGTATTCGGGGTTTAAAGTGCTGGACTGGGGCCTCGAAGTAAGTGAGTTCAAACTCCAGTTTCGGACTAATACCCTTTGGAAAGTCATGAACTCACTTATTCCCATATTGGTTAAATAGTGTCATTGCTGTTCTTCAACAATGATGGCTTTACGTAACCCACGAAAGTTAACTAAACCAATCAAACTAAAAACCTGTCTTAGGATGATTCGTTTCCGAATCTGGGTATTTAAAATAACAAAGGAAAGTATTGTCTGAGGTCAGGAAGCCAAGTTGATATTAATGACTGAAAAGAGACATAAATATGATAAAATTGATTTGCTGGCAATGCTCTCAGAAGATAATAAAATAAAAAAAGAGTAATCACAACCGTTGATCAGAAATGATAGATAGATAGATAGATAGATAGATCGGCAAGTAGACTGGCAGAGACACAGAGACAGAACAGAATGATAGATTTATTTATCTTTATTTATTGCATGAATGGATATATTGGCGTCAAACACAGGTGTGCTATTTCTCAGTAATTTCATTTCCGCCCCCGCAGTTAGAACGCCCTCACCCCAATATCTTTTTTTTATTCATACAGTGGGGTTTTTTTTTTGTGGTGATGGGTGGGGTAACTCCTCATCTTTTTTTCTCCACGCAACGTTTCTCCATGTTTCCCAAATGTTCCAACGTTTCTTTATTTTCATTTTCGCGGGTTGGTTATCTTAAATTTCTCGTGCAACTCGACTGGATAAGTGTTACCCGATTCTCTGGCGTATGAGGGACAAGCCCCTCTCTTTATTTTCGTGACTGCATTATTCATTGAGATCCTAAAGAAAATAATAATATGGCTCTCGACTAGTTAATCTGAATTCTGAAAGGAAGCGTTTTCATTCTATTCGTGAATGTCTCAGTCGACATACCCTCTGACCGTTTGAGTAAGCAACATGCAATTAGATTTCAGAAACAACAGAACTTGAATTCGCATACCACATCCCGATATGTTGTCATTCAGGGATAGCATCTTAACCTATTCGGCCACAGAAGTCTGTGGATGACAAGGACTTTTTATCTATTTATCTGAGCTGAACTGCAATGTCACTGTAAACAGGTCGTGCAACTGCTTTTAATTTCGAACTTACGCCCTAAGGAAAAGGGTGAACCCCCTTATTTACTCATCTATGGGTTGAATACTACCACTACTGTTCTTCTACAAATATGTCTTTGGCATTAAATAACCTTTAAGAGTTGATATGCCGTTGAACAAAGAAACCGACACCAAATTACTTATTCATTCTTTATTTTTTGATTTGTCTTTGACAAAAGGAATAATAATAATAGTAATAATAATGCTTTGGGGATGGTATCTAAATGATTATTAAAGGGCCTGGAGGACTTGGAAGTTGGCGGCCGAGTGGAGACCATCCAAACAACAGCATTGTTGGAGACGGCCAGAATACTGAGAAGAGTCCTGGAGACTTGAGGCAACTTGCTGTCACTTAATCTCCAGTGGAAGACCATCAGCTAACGCTGATTTGAAAAACTCTAATTAGTACCTAGAGACATGAGGAGACTTGCTGTCACTCAGACTTCAGTGAAAAACTATCGGCTAACGCTGACCCTAACCCTAACCCTACTCTAATTAGATAATAATAATAATAATAATAATAATAATAATAATAATAATAATAATAATAATAATTGTTATTGATATTTTGGCACAATAACTAAAGGATTATTAAAAGGCCTGGAGAACTTGGAAGTTGGCCGACGGGTAGAGACTATCCAAATGACAGCATTATTGAGAACGGCCAGAATCCTGAGACGAGTCCTGGAGACTTGAGGAGACTTGCTGTCAATCAAACTCCAGGGAAAAATCATTAGCTTATGCTGATGTGAAAAACTCTAATGAGTAAATAATAATAATAATAATCCGGTTGACCACAGAATAAAGCTGAAAGAATATGAAAAGAGAGATAAACACCTCGACCTTGCTAGAGAATTCAAAAAACTATGGAACATGAAGGTGACAATTATACCAATTGTGATTGGTGCTTTTGACACGGTAACTAAAAGATTATTAAAGTGCCTGGAAGATTTGGTAGTTGGCGGCCGAGTGGAGACCATCTAAACAACAACATGATTGAAAACGGACAGAATACTGAGAATAGTCCTGGAGAGTTGAGGAGACTTGCTGTTCGTCAAACTCCAGTAAAAAACCATCAGCTGATGGGGAAAACTCTAAAGGAGTAAATAATAATAATACAAAACAAAAATAACCAGAAAAAATGAGAAGAAAAATACCTGTATGGACATTTCAAGTGACAAACAAGTGAAATCACACACGAGAGAACTTGGACATGGCTAAGAAAAGGAGACCTTAAGAGAGAAACTGAATCTCTTCTCATAGCAGCTCAAAACAACACCATCAGGACGAACTATGTCAAAGCAAAAATAAACAAGATGCAATCAAATAGCAGTTGTAGATTATGTTGTGATAAAGACGAAATGATCAATCACATTATAAGAGAATGCAGCAAATTATCGCTTAGAGAATATAAGACTAGAGACGACTGCGTGGGGAAGGTGATCATCTAGGAATTGTGCCAAAAGTTTTAATTTGACCCTACGAACAAATGGTATCTGCACAATCCAGAATCTGTCATAGGAAATAGGACGCACAAAGTTTTCTGGGAATTTGAGATACAAACTAATCTCGACAAGACAACCAGACCTAGTGATTGTCAACAAAAAAACAAAAAAAAAAAATGCCGAACAGTGGACTTTGCTGTTCCGGCTGACCATAGATTAAAGCTGAAAGAAAGCGAAAAGTGAGATAGTACCTGGACCTTGCTAGAGAACTGAAAAAAAACTATGAAACATGAAAGTGATGACTATACCAATTGTAATTGGTACTCTTTGTACAGTCACCAAAGGATTGGTGCGGGGACTGGTGGAGTTGGAAATAAAAGGACGAGTGAAGACCATCCAAACTGCAGCATTGTTGAGATTTACTAGAATGCTAAGAAGAGTCACAGAGACTTGAGGAGACTTGCTTTAATTCACACTCTAATGGAAAACCATCAGCTAACGCTGGTGTGAAAAACTCTCAAAAGAAAATAATAATAATAATAATAATAATAATAATAATAATAATAATAATAATAATTATAATAATAGTGAGAGAACCTGCCGACTAGTGGATTATTCCTTAACAACGGACTACTAAGTAAAAATTAAAGAAAGAGGCAGGTACTGTGACTTTGCCAGAGAACTAAAAAAAACTGTGAAACATAAAAGTGATGGTGATACCCATTGTAATCAGTGCACTTGGAACGATCCCCAAAGGTTTTGTATAGGGGCTGGAAGGGTTGGAAATCAGAGGATAAGCAGAGACCATTCAGACTAGATCATTGTTAAGATCGGCCAGAATACCAAGAAGAATTCTAGACATCAGAGGAGACGTATTGTTTCTCAGGCTGTTGTGGAAGGCAATCAGCTGAGGCTGGTGAGAAAAACTGACTAGGAGCAATAATAATAATGAATAAATACAGTGGAAAATATTAAATTAGATATCATTTAGTAAATAAATAAATGATAAAAAGGAAGATTATATAGCCACATATATAACAACGCTGAATAAAGTAAACCTCCTATTCCAAATGCTCTACAAAGTAGATCACCCTTCCCATCATTCTCCGCATATCATTATTGGTCTGATGCTGTCATATATATATATATATATATATATACACACACACACGCATGTATATCTTCTGTCATCAATATTGCTCACGCTTTACTCATGAAAATAGTAATCTTCCTTCTCTCTCTCTCTCTCTCTATCTATCTATCTATCTATCTATCCTAAGACGATAACCACTGCTCAACGAGCACGTATACACACATACACACACACACACACATATATATATATATATATATATTATAACAGTGTTGGTTGTCACTAAATCACTTTGTGTGTTTGTCGAACCAAGTACAATATATATATATATATATATATATATATATATATATATATATATATATATATATATATATATATATCGGCCTCGGAATCCACGTTTTTAAACCAACCTGACCTTGGATGATCGTCTGCAACCAGACCGAAATTTCTTTTATCCATATTTACCAACCCCTCCGCTCGGGTAGGATATGACGCAAGGTCAATTTTTAAGCGGGGTTTTACAGGTTTGAATTCAGAGTTTTCCTTCTCCTAGACTTATTGCCTTACCAAGGCTGAAGTTCAGTCTTCTCTACTATTTACCCATAGCTGGAGGGAGAATAATTGGATTTATACCTTTCCCAAGCTATGTGAAATGCAGTCTCATCCAGGATTTGAACTCGTGTCGCCGTGTCCATTTCCTACGACGATAACCATTACACCACGGGCACCTCCGAAATTCCTTGTACCATCTGGTACTTTTACACAATGAATGTTTCTGGTTGCTTTAGCAGCGATATGCCTCAGTTCTGTAAAATATAAGTTCCCGAATTAGACTATGTTGCACAGTTATCTTTCAAATCACAAATAGAGAAAAGAAATTCTCCAACTCGAGAAAGAGTAAGAAAAAATTCTGTAGACTTTTGGATCAACCAAAAATGGTAAAATATTCAGTTAAATTAAAAGTTGATATTAGATTATTGAAAGGCAGTAAAATATTTTGCTAACTAGATAATAATGACGGGAATTGATGTCGATATAAGACTTTATCGAGGAATTTTGTAGACTAAAATGGTGGAATATTCTACTGGATTGGACGGTGGCATAATCTCAGAGAAATCCAGTGGTGTAATGGTTATCGTCGTAGGAAATGGACACGGCGATACGAGTTCAAATCCTGGACGAGATTGATTGTATTTCACATAGCATTAATACAATTGGGAAAGGTATGAATCCAATTATTCTCTCTTCAGCAATGGGTAAATATTAGGGCAGACTAGACTCTTCAGCCTTGGTAAGGCAACTAGTCTAGGAGAAGGAAAACTCTGAATTTAAACCTGTTAAACTCCGCTTAAAAAATTGACCTTGTGTCATATCCTGCCCAAGCGGAGGAGTTGGTAAATAGGATAATCTCAGAGAAATCCAGGTAAAATACTTTGATGACTGAATAATGAGGCCATGAATTTATAAGAATGAAAGGTTTATAAAAAATGCTGAACATTTTTGCATCAACTTGATAATGAGCTGTTAATGTGTTTTGTTTTTTTTTATTGCTTTTTTTAGCTAAATGTCGCACTTTATTTATTTTATTTATTTTTTTCATTTTTTTATTTCATTTTTTTTTTTTTTTCGTCTTTATTTTTTCAAGGAGGTTCTTTTATCCATCACGAATGGCGTCAGCTTCGAATTCCGACGAGACAACCAATTTGAAAACGAAAGAAAAAAAGAAAGAAAGAAAACAGGAAGAACTCGGAGATATTAAAAAAGAAAGGGAGGAACTGTGTTTTTTTTTTTTTTAATTGTAAAAGTGAAGGGAAGAGTCGAATGTTAGATACGTTTGCTAAATTCACTCTTATACAATGAGTTTCATGTAGTTTCTTTCCATTTAAGACGTTATAAACTCTTAAATATTAAACTTTAATAAACTTCTAGCTCTCTAAAGGTAGGAGATATAAGTTCAAATCCATCAGAGAGTAATTCTCTATTTTCTTATCTAGGCTAGTTACTAAACAATCATTGGGAGTATCTATGGAAGAGTAAAAGAGACAAAATTAAAATAAAAGAGAACTATAAAATTATTATTTTCTGCTTTTATTAATCTAATGTCTTTATTATTTTAACCCTTTTTTTTCATCATACAACGTGTGAAAGCACGTGCGATACCCTAGCCTCATCAGCCGCCAACCAGGGTGATAACACAGTTTCGGTAGCTTAAGGCGGTACTGCCACTCCTGGCGCTACCGAGCAGCTTTTGCCACCGGATAGGGTATTTAAAAGAAATATATATCTATGGATACACAAGATCAATTAAAAGCAGACATTACATTGGACGTTCGTTCATCTTCATTTTGGTGCAGTTTGTGATTTAAAAATACGTTTACTTACGGCCGTTAGATGTCATAGCAACCGTTTCTTGATTTTGCGTAATTACACGAGAAAGGTGGTTACACGTGTATAACATTCGTGTTGAAATCCTTTCTATATCCGTTATCTATTCGGTTCTTTTTCTTTCATTTATGCGTTACTGCCCAAAAGCACCCCAGACAAACGTCATATATAATTCTTATGAGTTTTTCATATCTGTTCTGATTGTGTTTTCACTGAAGTCTGGCTGAAAGCAAGACTTTTCCGAACTCCAGGAGTCTTCTAAGTATCTAAGCCGATTTTAGTCGCGCAGCTGTCGTGATGATTTCAGTTCTTCTTCATTGACCCACCTTTCCAGATTTTTTTGTCTCTTCCAAGTGCTCCAACTACAATTGGTATCACTGTCACCTTCACGTTCCAGAGCCTTTTCAGTTTTCTGGTAAGATCCTGTTATTGGTTTAGCTCTTCGCTTTCTTTCATTTTAAATCTGTTGCCCGCTAGGACAGAAAAATCTATGAGCTGGGTTTTTTTTCCTTGCTGATTAAAACTAGACCAGGTCTTCAGATCTGAATTGGGAAATCCGTTTGTATCTCAAAGTCCCTTAGAATTTTAAGCGTTTCATTTTCAAGGACAGTTTCTCGTTGGTGCTTATACAAATAATTATTTTTCTCCTCTCACTGGAGTCAGAACGATAGTAAGGCCCTCGTGTCTCCATGACACTTCTCAGTATTCTAGCCGATATAACAATGCTGTAGTCTAGATGATCTCGTTTCTTCCTCTTATTTCCTATTCTTTGAGTCTTTTTTTTTTTCAAGCCTTTTGGAACCATTCAATGCATACCAACTACAACTGATATCACCGTCACATTTTTTAGCTCCCCGGCGAGATCAAAGTATTTGTCTATCTTTTTGCGTTCGCCAATGATCCGGGAGACAGGGGTTCAATCCCAGGTCGAGTCATACTAAAGACTTAAAAATGGTACTTGATGCTGCTTTGCTTAAATCTCAGCATCATAAGGTACGGATCAAGAGTAAAGTGGAGCAAACAAGGAAATTGAGCAGCACCCTCCCCTAAACTTTGGTGAGGTAGATATTGAAAAGAGCCTTCAGGTCACCCTCGACTAGGGTTGCCAACTATTTTATGACTTTCTGATCAGTGATTCGTTTATATTTCAAAGTCCATGGGGATTTTATGGATCACATTTTATAGGACAGATTCTGGTTTGTGCATATACTATATGTTAGTATAATTAAATTTTACCCTCTTGCACAATTCCCGTGGGATCCTCTTTCCCACCCAGTCATGTCTATTCCCTTTATGCTAATTTGAAGCAATTGCTCATTAATGGTTTCCTATCTTTGTTTTCTAAATTTTTTGTTTGTTGTTTTCCTGTTTATCTTCAATTTGATACTGTTGTTAGCTGCTTTAATCAGTCTTTGGTTTGATATGGTTTGGTTTTACGGCATAGCAAACATTGTAGGGTATTTAATGCCAAATCCTTAAATGTATGATTTCTAAACACATTTTGTTGATAACCTTTTTAACGAGCCTGAGCTCATTTTTTCACTCAGTTAAATGGTTTCACTTATTTCTATCTAATACGAATAATTCTATTTACAATTGATTATTTGTTTGCACACTGTTAAATTTTTTCAAGTATTGCTATGTATCACTAACAATTCAATTAAGCATCAGTTATTTATTTACTCAGAATTAAATGATCAAACAATTCTATTTCAAACAATTCAGTTTATCACAAGTACACAGTTTAAATGTCAAACACTTATGTTCGACCCATACATAGGACCCTATCAGGTGCTACCGCTCCGGGCCAGAGTGGACATGGAAGCGATGGCAATGAAGGGGTACACTGAATTTCACAAAGCTCAACCTATACTGAAACCTCATCATCAGTTTTTTTAGTGTCATATCAGGACACTTGCTGAGGGAATCTTACCCCTCTCTAAAGATGCCGTTGGTGTATTCTGCAGCCCCAGCCGACTGGGGCATTAATCAGCTTTTCTTTGGGGGTTTTTTTTGTATATTCCTCGAGTCCTTGAATTGTTGCTTTGACACAATCCTCAATGGTGGCGAGTTTTCTTCCTCCCTTTCATTATTCTGATGATGATGATTATTATTATTATTATCATTATTGTTCCCCGTGAGTTTTTCATACCAATCTTAGCTGATGGCTTTTTACTAGTGTCTGAGTAACAACAAATCTCCTTAGGTGTCCAGGACTCCTCTCAGTATTCTGGCTGGCCTCAATAATTCTGTAGTTTGGATGGTCTCCGCTCGTCCTCCGATTTCCAACTCCTCTAGTACTTTAATTAAATCTTTAGGGATTGTTCAAAGTGCACCAATTACAATCGGTATCACCGTTACTGTCATGTTCCATAGCTTTTTTTTAGTTCGCAGGCAAGATCTAAGTATTTTTCTCTTTTTTCACTTTCTTTGATTTTCACTCGGTGGTCGACTGGGATGGCAAAGTGCAACTACGTTATTATTATTATTATTCATTAGAGTTTTTCACATCAGCGTAAGCTGATGGTCTTTCACTGGAGATTGAGTGACAGCAAGTCTCCTCAAGTCTCCAGAACTCTTCTCAGTATTCTGGACGTTTTAAATAATGTTGTTGTTTGGATGGTCTTTAATCGACCGCCAACTTCCAAATCTTCCTGGCACTTTAATAATCTTTTAGTTACCGTGCCAAATGCACCAATCACAATTGGTATAATTGTCACCTTCATGTTCCATAGTTTTTTCAATTCTCTAACAAGGTCGAGGTACTTATCTCTCTTTTCACATTATTTCAGTTTTATTCTGTGGTCAGCCGAGACAGCAAAGATTATTATTATTATTATTATTATTATTATTATTATTATTATTATTTAATTTTCATCTTTACTTTTAGTTTCTTTCATTTAAGTAATGCTGGAGTTTAGGGGAATGCAGAGTATTCCTTTATAGCCATCGCTCCCAGGTCTACTCTAACTCGGAGTGGTAGCACCTGATAGAGTTCTATCTATGGTTCAAATAGAACTAAACTGTGTACTTGTGTCAAATTGAAATGTTTGAAAGAGAACTGTTTTACTTTTAACTTAAACAAAATAATGTACGTAGGCTTAACTAAAGTGTTTGTTTGTTTGTTTGAACATATATTCACAAAAGGACACATACACACTCAAAGACACCGATACACACATACATAGACATCACACATACTCACACACATATACAAAGCCAGGTACAAACAGATAAACACACATACATATACGTATGTATTTATGCGCAGTTACATACACAAATGCGCACAAATGAAATTCTATTTTAGAAAGTTGCACAAATAACCGAACACGAACTCATGTCGAAGATGTAACTTTCTAGACTTTCAAGCGAAAGAAAAACTTCTTCATTTATACAAAACAAAAGAACTAAAAGATCTGAAAAGATGGAAACCCAACAAGAAACGATTGATTTTCTTTTTTTTATTTACATTGATTCCTTTTTGATGAGTTAAAGAAAATTTAAGAACAGCAAGGGATATATAAAGAATATCGTGTACATTACGTGGTTCAAGGTGATTTGCTTTTTGTTTGGGCGAAGATCATTTCATCTACTCTTCTTAGATAGATAAATAGACAGATAGATAAAATTTATTAACACACACACACGCACATGCATACACACACACATAGTTAGATATGTATATGCGCGTGTATATATATATATATATATATATATAAATATATATAGGCATATATATATATATATATATATGAGGGCGGGTGTGTGAATTTATCTATTCCAATGGATATATATATATATATATATATATATATATATATATATATATTAAGATAGATAGATAGATAGATATGCTGATAGATATGAACAGACTAATATAGAAAGAAGAAGAAAGAAAGAAAGAAAGAGAAAGAAAGAAAGAAAGATAGAAAGAAAGAAGGGAAAACCAATTGAAATAAACAAATTTATACACGCACACACTCTATTATATATATACAAGCCTGAATATATATATATATATATATATATATATATATATATAATGCAATTAGAAGAAAAGTCAAAACTATTTAAATTGTCATTATAAATTTATTTCGGCGAAGAACATTATTATTATACACTTCGTCCTATCAGAACGTGTAGAGTCATCTGATGAGACGGAGAGTATAATGATATTCTTCGCCGAAATAAATTAAAACGACTATTGAACCAGGTTTGAGTTTTCTTATAATTGCAGTGTATACGCTCTGTATGTAAGTTTTGTTATATAAACCTGGATAGGGAATATATAGCAATAGCCATACATTGAGCACTCCAATAGATTCAGATGAAATTACTCATATATTCTATACGCGAATACTCCACACCAATTTTCTTCGGACGCTGACTCGATATATATATATATATATATATATATATATAATATATATATATATATATATATATATATATATATATATATATATATTCCTAATTTCTTTATATATATATATATAAGTGCGCATATATAAATTTGTTAATTCCAATAGTTATAAATATATATATATATATATAATATATATATATATGTTGAAATAATAGATTGTGGTGAATCTGACAGTATGATAGAAATATGTGGAAAGTTGGATAAATCAATCGCTTAAATCCGTTTTTTGTAAAAAGTGTAATTATCCGACTTTCCACATATTTCTATCAATTATATATATATATATATATATATATATATATATATATATATGTAATATTCGGTCAGGTTAAACCAGAATTTGGAGTAATTCCCTCAGGACAAGAAAATCATTCAAGAGCTGAACATTTAAATTTTCCTGGTAGAGTGCTCACTGTAATTTATTACAGAGCAATATTTCTTTAAGAAAAAAACTAAAGACCGGTTAATTCAGGATTATAAATTTATTTCCATCCCGTATTTTCAGTTTCTGGTGTGAAACAAAAACACGAAGAAAAAATTAATACAGGACTTCTTCAGACCCAATGGATAATTAATTAGAATTAAAATTAAAATTAAAATTGAACCAGAATAAACACGTGGGGTGTAGGGGGACGAGATTTAGGAGTTACCTCCTCGTTTTATTGAATTTCCGTTTTATATATATATATATATATATAAACTGGTTGAAATTAACCAAATATACGCACACACATATATATATAAATATATATATTATATTCTGTACATAATATACACATTAAGATAGATAGATAGATAGATAGATAGATAGATAGATAGATAGATAGATAGATAGATATGCTCTGGCTGGGATAGATTTAACAGCTTGTGCAAGCTATGAAAAGCTTACAATATATATATATATATATATATATATATATATATATATATATATAGATAGATAGATAGATAGATAGATAGATGTGAACATATCGTGATTAATATATATATACTTACAGACACACATATATACGGAATGAAAGAATATGAGACTTTGCTAGCTATGAAAAGCTTACAAGATAGATAGATAGATAGATTAGAGATATCAAGGCAATGAGATAAGATATTAAGAAAGAAAGAAAGAAAGAAAGAAAGAAAGAAAGAAAAGGAATGAGCCTGCCTGAATGAATCAGAGAGAGAGAAATTAGGAGAATAAAAATGAAAGAGAAATTAATTGATACAGAGAGAGACTGAAAATGTGATAAGAAAATATATGAGAACCAAGTGGGAGACAATGACGTAAAAAGGGAAGTGGAGAGGGATTGTTGAAGGAAGCGAAAAAGAAAGAAGAAAATGAAAGAGAGAAAACATGATAAACAATGAGATAGGAAGAGTGTGAGTAGGATATATATATATATATATATATAGCGAGAGAGAGAGAGAGAGAGAGAGAGAGAGAGAGAGAAATATTTATACTGATGTTCTTAAAACTCATCCTTCTTTCTCTTGTCGCCCTTTTTCTTCGGCGTCTTCGCTGTCGCCGACCAGTTAAAGGTGCCATGACCCCCACCACCGCATCCATCCATCCATCCTTCCCCCTGCTGCACCCACCCCGATCCACTTTTCGATTCGAATGACAGCAACAGCTGTACTCTCGACCAGAGTCCTCTTTAAAAATTTGACATTCGAATATTTTTCGCTTGTCCTCGCGTCATTTTTTCCCCTCGACGTTATTTAAACAAAAAATGTCTTTCTCTCAAGAGTTTTCTATGCCGTCGCTTCGTTCTTTTATTCTCTCACTCCTTCTTGGATTACTTTTGCATCAGCACAACACCACCGACGACACCACCACCGCCTCCGACATCTCTACTCAAAACAGTAACAGATAATATAATAATAATAATACCTCGGTAGTCTCATTTGTAAGATATTCTTGGCCCTTGCTAAACTGGATAAGAGAGAACAAAAGTATGGACTATCGAGCAAGAAAATTCATGACGATACACAAGGCCGTACACCCGAGAAAGGATATCGACAGACCCTATGAACAAGAAAAGCAGGAGGAAAAAAGGCAAAGAAGTGGATTTTACAAGGATCATTAAATAAGTTTCCAGACTTTTTTCTTATGGGCACTTTTATTGATAGTACACACATGAAACTCTAGTCCCCTTCGAAGTAGTCTACTCCGGCTGGAATGCACTTGTTGTACTGTTACAACAACTTCTACAAGGCCCCATGGAAGTCCTCTTATGAAAGCATGTCAATGACCTTTGTCACAGCCTCTTTCATCTCCTCAATTGTCTCATAACAACAGCCTCTGAGCTTAGGGAATAACCAAAAGTCACAGGGAGCAAGGTCTGGACTCTAGGAAGGCTGAAGAACTGTGTTGATGCCCATCTTGGTCAAATAGTCTGTGATAAGGATGGAGTTGTGGACTGGTGCATTGTCCTAGTGGAAATGCCACTGACCCGATTTGAAAACAGCAACCCTAACCCTATCCCTTTGGCAAATCAAATCTGGTGTATTGACTTCCTTGCTCCTCCCACACCTATCATCACCCCTTACAGACTCCCTGCCTTCCTTGAATCTCTTATGCCACTCAAAAACAGATGCCCGATTCATGCAAGATGGTCCAGAAGCAGTCTGAAGCATTCCATATGTTTCTGTGGCATTTTTTAACACTTTTAAAACAGAATTTTATTGCATATCGTTCTTCTAAAGTGTCCTTACGTCCAGATTGCATTTTAAAGATTCACCAGCTCTGACAATCAGGCTTTAGTAGGGTGTATTCCAATTGCTGCTGTAGCTGTTCATTTGAACCTGAAATCATAAAAATTGGTCAGTCATCTCATAAGATGTATAGCAATGATATAGAGAAATTTCAAGAGTCTACGACATTTCAAATGCCTCTACAAAAAAAGCATGGAAACTTATTGAATGTACCATGTACCATACCAGTAGACTACAAAGTGAAAGTAAATGGTAAAACGCAGGAATCCGCTTCTTTTCTTTTTCTTTTATTACCCAAAATGTAGAGATGGGTAGAGTGAGAGAAAGTCAAAGACGGCTGAGCTTCACACACAGGGACTGTGGTACGAATTTTCGGTGAAACCTCGTCTGTTTTAGATCAAAAATCTTCCTGCTTATATATCCCGGACATTCGCACCACTTCTCGTGGTCTTACCTCCAGCCTGCCACCTTCATAATGCACGTGATCATGCTTCTTTCTCGCTTGCCACCCACGCAATTTACGCGCCATTTCTTCCGGGAATACCTGTTTACATTAGGTACCAGGTGCATTTCCTGTTATTTTTGTTCTTAATGTACAACTCCTGCAGCTGCGTTGATAGATGTCAAATGGGTGTTCAAGTCAATATCCAACAATAGAACAGGGAAATCGATAACGATGAACGAAGCCCTATACCAGAGAAATGCAAGAAACAGATTGTATGTGACAAAAAATGAAGGAGCATTGGGGATTGCGAGGAAGAAGCAATTAGTAACAACAAATAGACAACAATCATCAAATCGATAAAAAAAAATCGTAGAAAATTAACTGTACGTATACTTCAAACGTCAAACTAAAGTAATTTCATATTGGTAGCTTGAACATGGCTACGAAGAGGGCATTTAAAAAAGTAACTAAATTAATTGCAGCAGAAAATAATGCTATAAGAAATATTTATATCAAAGTGCTATATATGTGCTATAATCAAACAGGCGACATCTCCACACTAAACGGAACCTCTCTGAAACTAGTAGACAAATTCACCTACGTAGGAAGCAGTGTCTCATCAACCGAAAAGAACATCGATACGCGGCTAACGAAGAGATGGGCAGCTATCGATAGCCTATCGATCATATGGGAATCAGACCTGACCGATAAAATAAAACGCAGTTTCTTCCAGGCAGCGGTCGTATCGATACTGCTATATGGATGCACTACTTGGACGCTAACTAAACGGCTGGAGAAGAAGCTAGACGGCAATTACATAAGAATGCTGCTAGAAATATTGAACAACTCCGGGAGGCAACACCCCACAAGGCACCAACTATACGGCCACCTGCCTCCTATCACGAAAACTCCCCAAGTTAGACGAACCAGACATGCAGGACACTGCTGGAGAAGTAGGGACGAGCTCATAAGTGATGTATTCCTATGGCCCCCCACATATGGCTGGGCAAAAGCAGGACGACCTGCTCGAACATATATACAGCAGCTCTGTGAGGATACGGGATGTAGCCCTGAAGACCTGCCAGAGGCGATGAACTATAAGGAAAAGTGGCGAGAGAGGGTCAGGAATATCCGTGCTAGCGGCACGACATGATGATGATGATGATGATGATATCAAAGTAAAAATTGATTATAAGTAGGAGAATCGCAAGTGGAGCCAATGTTACGATATAAATGAATCAGTCAATCAGCGAATACAATGATTTAGCATAAAAAATATTAGAACAGATATTTTTCATGCGGTTATTAACTGCTAAATAAAAAAGAAACTAAGTAAACATTTTCAAAGTGGGCTCGTTCCATAATTTTTGTCAGGGTTATTAGTTATCTTCTATAAACATTTAATAAATTTGTCGATTAGAAGCCAAGAATTTTCTCAGACAAGTTAAAGTGACAATGTGATTAAAGTGACATTAGCTATATATTATTTCACTTCAGTTGCCGACTAGAAATTTTCGGAAAATTCGAAGGGTCATTCAATTAATAAATAGAATCTACCTATCAATTTATCGATCTATGAGGGTCGTTCAATCAATGAGTGGAATTTATCAATCTATCAATAAGGGTCACTAAATAAATAAGGGGTCTCTATCTATATAGCTATGAGGGTCATTCAATGAATAAGGGCAATCTATCTATCTATCTATCTATCTATGAGGGTCATTCAATAAATAAGGGCAATCTATCTATCTATCTATCTATGAAGGTCATTCAATGGATAAGGGCAATCTATCTATCTATCTATGAGGGTCATTCAATAAATAAGGGCAATCTATCTATCTATCTATCTATGAAGGTCATTCAATGGATAAGGGCAATCTATCTATCTATCTATGAGGGTCATTCAATAAATAAGGGCAATCTATCGATCTATCTATCTATGAAGGTCATTCAATGGATAAGGGCAATCTATCTATCTATCTATGAGGGTCATTCAATAAATAAGGGCAATCTATCTATCTATCTATCTATGAAGGTCATTCAATGGATAAGGGCAATCTATCTATCTATCTATGAGGGTCATTCAATAAATAAGGGCAATCTATCGATCTATCTATCTATGAAGGTCATTCAATGGATAAGGGCAATCTATCTATCTATCTATGAGGGTCATTCAATAAATAAGGGCAATCTATCTATCTATCTATCTATGAAGGTCATTCAATGGATAAGGGCAATCTATCTATCTATCTATGAGGGTCATTCAATAAATAAGGGCAATCTATCTATCTATCTATCTATGAAGGTCATTCAATGGATAAGGGCAATCTATCTATCTATCTATGAGGGTCATTCAATAAATAAGGGCAATCTATCTATCTATCTATCTATGAGGGTCATTCAGTAAATACGGGGAATCTATCTATCTATCTATCTATCAATGAGGGTCATTCAATAAATAGTAATCTATCTATCTATCTATGAGGGTCATTCAATAAATAAGGGCAATATATCTATCTATCTATCTATCTATGAGGGTCACTCAATAAATAAGGGGAATCTATCTATCTATCTATGAGGGTCATTCAATAAACAAGGGCAATCTGTCTATCTATCTATGAGGATCATTCAATAAATAAGGGCAATCTGTCTATCTATTTATCTATCTGCGAGTGTTATTCAATAAATAAGGGGATTTTTAAAAAAAGCAAAATTCATTTTTTTCATAATTTTTTCCATAAGTATAAACTCTGGATTGTTTGGAATTGGTTTCTTACAAAAATTATTTTGATAATGAAAAAATATTTTTTAAAATTCTATTCAATATAGTGACCAATAAAATAGAGTGCTCCAAGATTGAACAGAGGCCTCTCTTCAAATTTTTGTTGGCTGAAAATTGCAAACCATGTGAAATTTACAGAAGAATGTATGATGTGTACGGAAAAGCATATTTTAGTCAAAAAAGTTTTTGCAAGTTGGCTAAAGATTGGTTTAATAGTATGAGCCTGAGTCGAAAAGATACTGACTCTCCGGAAAAGAAAAATTTCCGGTCGCAGTAATAAGTATTTAAGGACATGTTGACAGTTTTCTGGGACATTAAAGGAACCATCCCAATTGATTTACTTGAAAAAGGTACAACTGTATAAAGTGACTCCAGTTGCCAAATCCTTATGTGATATTAACCTTATTTATTGAATAATCCTTGTATTTCCACCTATGTTTACGGCGTATCAACCATTGTGGGCTATTTGATGCCAAATCATGTTCATACATATATAATGAATATATATGATTTGTAAAAAATTGTTTCTGGATAACAATTTTTACACGATCCAGAGCTCATTTGTTTACACACAGTTGAATGATTTCGAGTATTACTAACACAGAGGGTTTTATTTGCACACAGTTAAATGGTTTTAGATACAACTATCCAACACCAACAGTTCTATTTGCATGCAGTTAAGTGGTTCCCAATAAAATAAAATGATTGAACCATATATGGGACTCTAACAGGTCCTATATATGATATTAGGTTTATAAGTTTATTACTCCCAGTTCGACCACTACTCAGAGTCTCCCACACCGAGTAATAGTGGAACTGGGAGTAATGGTAATGAAGGGATACTCCACATTCCCTAAAGCTCCCGGAATTTTGTATCTCAAAAGGATTCTAGTTTGGGAATGTATCATTTAATTATGCAATGAAATTTCAGATGGTTTAGCATCATATCCGGACACTCGTTGATGGAGGCGTCTTGCACTTCAAGCAGAGATATACCAAATATTAGGATTGAAACTGCAACCTCTAGATGATTTCACTTAGAAGCTCCTTCTAACCAAACAGCCTTATCCACTGCGCCATGTGCTCTTAACGGAAAATACAGAGTGGATTTTTTGACTTTTAAACCTAATGTTTATAATGGTGCCCGTGGTGTAATGGTTATCGTCGTAGGAAATGGACACGGCAACACGAGTTCAAATCCTGGATGAGACTGATTTCATTTCACATAAAACTGATACCCTTGGGAAAGGTATGAATCCAATTATTGTCCCTCCTGCTGTGGGTAAATAGTAGGGCAGACTGGGTTCTTCAGCTTTGGTGAGGCAACTAGTCTAGAAGGAAAACTCTGAATTCAAACCTGTTGAACTCCGCTTAAAAAATTGACCTTGTGTCATATCCTGCCCGAGATGAGGGGGTGGTAAATATGATTAAACTAATGTTTTCATCACGTGATTTTTTTATATTTATTCATGTGAATTTCAGTACATTTGAAACTTTTAAATTATATATATATATATATATATTCCTGTCTGAAATTTAAGATGTGCCGTAAGATTCTTACTGTTTATTAAAACAATGGTTAGGTTCTTTCTTGCCTAAAATTCCAGGATTTTTTAAATCTATAAACTATAAGTCACTTGTTTTTCTGGCTCATTCCTGTCTCTCAGGTAAACGACCGAAGCTCTCGATCAACTAATCGGTGGGGCTTAGAATTACTGTATCCCCTGCAGAAGATTAAGATCCTCTTCCATCCTCAAAATAGGGGTGTGACACTAAAATTTATCTGATGGTAAGGCTAAAGTTCAAGATATTTGGCCAGTTTGGATAACGCTTTTACTGCCACTACTCTGACCCAGAGAGGGAGGATTTGTTAGGTTGTTATCTGGAAGGACAAATAGGTCTGGTTAACATTTATTCATTGTTTAGTTTGTTGGGTTTGGTTTAATGGCATATCAACCATTGTAGGTTGTTTAATGCCGAATTCATTTTTCTACGTATGATCAGTTCTATTTCAAACAATTCAATTTATCAGCAATACAATATTTTTGTTTACACACAGTTAAATATAAAAACAGTTCTATTTCAAACTTTTCAGTTTAGCATAAGTACTCAGTTAAATGTCAGAACAATTCTATTTCAAACGAATCAGTTTAACATGAGTACACAGTTTGAATGTCATCAACCTGTTCTATTTCAAACAATTCAGTTTAGCAAAAGTACAGTTTAAATGTCAAACAATTCTACTGGACCAATAGATAGGACCCTATCAGGTGCTACCACTCCGGGCCAGAGTGGACCTGGGAGCAATGGCAATAAAAGGGGTATTCAACATTCCCCAAAGTTCCATCATTACTGGACCCTTACCATCAGATGGTTTAATGACTTATCTAGGACACTCATTGGAGGAGTCTTACTCCTCTGCAGGGAGATGTTCGGTGTATTCTGCAGCCGCACCTGACTGGGCCAAAAATTTATTCGTATTCGATAGGACGATGGTCAAATAAAAAGCTCTTAGACACAGCTACACTAAAGATGTACATTGAATACGATTCCCTAACTTCTAAGCATAAAATAACCCCATACGGGTTGACATACCCTTGAAAACTCTCTCTCTCTCTCTCTCTCTCTTTCTCATACACACACACGTGCGCGCTCTCTGGGTACCTTTTTATGGGTCAAAAAGATATGTTTGAAAATTGTTTGTTGTAGATAGGAATATTTGTTACCATATAACCGTAAATTATTTGTTTTAAGAATGACCTAAAAGTTCCTTTTTCAATAGCTATTACAGGACTGCTCCACTTTACCCTTGATCCTCATCTTATAATGCTGAGTGTTAAGCCAGTTGGTATCAAGTACCATTTTCTGATTCTTTGGTATGACTCGGCCTGGGATTGAACCCCAGTCTCCAGCACCATTGGCAAACACTCTACTCATGGCCTGGTTTAACTATATCTATTTATTAAGTAATATTTTAAGTTACTTAAAATCATATAACTGAGCAGAAAAATTATTATTCTAATTATTATTCATTAGAGTTTTTCACATCAGCTTACGCTGATGGTCTTTCACTGGAGATTGAGTGACAGCAAGTATCCTCAAGTCTCCAGGACTCTTCTCAGTATTCTAGCCGTTTTCAATAATGCTGCTATTTGGATGGTCTTCACTCGGCCGCCAACTTCTATATCTTCCAGGCCCTTTAATAATCCATTAGTTACCGTGCAAAAGGCACCAATCACAATTGGTATAATCGTCACCTTCATGTTCCATAGTTTTTTCAATTCTCTAGCAAGGTCGAGGTACTTATCTCTCTTTTCACATTCTTTCAGTTTTATTCTGTGGTCAGCCGGGACAGCAAAGTCGACAATTTTGCA
This sequence comes from Sepioteuthis lessoniana, assembly GCA_963585895.1. Classification (NCBI taxonomy): domain Eukaryota; kingdom Metazoa; phylum Mollusca; class Cephalopoda; order Myopsida; family Loliginidae; genus Sepioteuthis; species Sepioteuthis lessoniana. Next base: position 66,234 of record CAUZXS010005714.1, on the reverse strand, counting down.
GATTTTCTTTTTTTTTTTTTTTGTTGTTGTTGATTATTATAAGGTCTGGTCTTCGGGTCGAGATTAGGTGATCCGTTTGTATATCAAAGTTCCACAGGAGTTTGTGTGTGTCATTTTCTAGGACAGTTGCTGGGTTGTGCATATACCATTTGTTGGCATGGTCATATTTAAATTTCTTGCACATTTCCCAGTGGATCACCTTGACCCCCCAGTCGTGTCTTGCCTTGTACTCCTTCTGCGCCAATTTGCTGCATTCGCTTATTATGTAATTGATAGTTTCATCTCTGTCACCGCATAGTCTGCAGTTGCTATTTTGTTGCGTCTTATATATCCTCACTTTGATATGATTGGTTCTTATGGCGCTGTTTTGTGCTGCCAGGAATAATTACCAAAACCATATAATTATTAATATTAGATAGGAATACTTAATACCGTTGAACTGAATGAAAATTATTTTTATCAAATAGGAAAACTTGAATATATCAAGTTTTCCAATCAAATAGAAATAATTTTACTGCTAAAACAACTCTACAAAAAATATAAATCTGAACCTATAATCAACGTAAATCCCTAAACTCTAAGCATAAAATAACCTCAAACAGGTTTATATGCCCTTAAAACCAACCAATCAATTAATCAAGAACCTAAATCAATAATCATCAAGAATATTGAGGAAGGTGCTGGACTATTGTAAGAATGTCTTGTCGTTTTCTAGATTTATAACTCGGAAAAGACTGTGTTTTGAGCGGTCATAAAAAAATTGCAAGCATTTTACTCTCTGCATTATAGAAAAGCGAGAGCGAAAGAGAGAGAGAGACAGACAGGAAGAGACAGAGACAGCGATTATGAAAGAAGAACTAGCATTTAAGTTTTAACTTGGTTGTGGGCAAACAGCACACGTTTTATTTATTTGCAATGGAATTCGGCCAACCGTAAAAAAGATTATTTCTTAAAAATATTTTTTTAATCGTTTATCGCCTGAATTTAAAAAAAAAATTATTATTTTATTCCCTACTCGCCTAACTACACTCTCGACACCCACAGCTCCTCTCTCTCTCTCTCTCTCTCTCTCTCTCTCTCTCTCTCTCTTGCATTCGCACCAAACCACCCCTGGACGATGCACTCTCCCCCTTTTTTTTTCATTTACGTCACATCATCTACCCGTTATATCCGCCCCACCTTCTGATGCAATTCCTGGCCGACCTATCCTTCGCTGCGCAACAAACCGTTAGACGTGTTTACAATTAAATCGTTGGGACCTTTAATGAAATGTCAATTAATAGCTTACGAACTTATATAAGCCCCTCTCTGTTTCAGGCACTGACAAATACCACCAATAAAAAAAGAGGATGCTACTGTGCTGTCTCATCAATCTAAATCACTGCGACTTCAGTAATGCCCGTAAAGACAACCTACTATCGAAAAAAAGGCCTACCTAGGACAATTGTGACTTAGTCCGCGCCAGATCCAGGGACCTCATACACTGTTTCCAGAATTTATTCATTTATCAAAAAATAATCTGTAAAATACTGGGATCGCCATCAGCTGCTTTATCGCGTTCTGCTTAAAAACGTTCACAGTCAGACATCTTCTTTCACTCAAAGGGTAGAATCGCAATATATTTAGCTTTTTAACGGCATATGAACCTTCTTGGCTTATTAAATGCTAAATCCATCCTTGTAGAAGAACGGTAGTGGTACTATTTAACTGAGAGGATATGGAGGGTTCATGCCTTTCCCAACGGTATTAGTCTGAAAGTGAGCGTAATAGCGTGACTGGAGTTCGAACCCGCTTACTACGATGTCTAAGTTCAGCACTTTAGCCACTATGCCACGAAGACTCCCTTGTCGCAAAGAGCCGTGTGGTGTTTAACACAACTGGGTGATGCGATATATTAAAAAACTGTTTGAAACTGTAAATTATTTGTATTAAGAATAGTTACATGGAACAATATTTGTTTACTAAGGATTAGAAATAAGTGTAATTACATGAAACAATACAACCGAGTGCGATTTATTAGTATTAGATAGAAATACTTGAAGCCATACAACTAAGTGCGAATTGTTTGTATTTGATAGGAATACTTCAAACCACACAATCGAATGCGAATTATTTGTATTAGATAGGAATACTTGAAGCCATACAACCGTGTGCGATTTGTTTGTATTTGATAAGAATACTCGAAACTACACTATCGAGTGCGAATTATTTGTATTAGATAGGAATACTTGAAGCCATACAACCGTGTGCGATTTGTTTGTATTTGATAGGAATACTTGAAACTAGACTATCGAGTGCGAATTATTTGTATTAGATAGAAATACTTGAAGCCATACAACCGAGTGCGATTTGTTGGTATTTGATAGGAATACTTGAAACCACATTATCGAGTGCGAATTATTTGTTCTAGATTGGAATACTTGAAGCAACACAATCGCTTGGCTGGTTGATTGGTTGACTCCTTGGTCGATTGGTTAGTTAGTTGGTTGGTCGATTAGTTGATTGGTTAATTGGTCAATTGATTGGTCGGTTAGTCGATTGATTTGTTGGTTGGTTGGTTGGCTGGTTGATTGGTTGGTTGGTTGGTCCGGTAGTCGGATTTACAGACCTTGAAATCATGCTTGGTTATTTAATACTGAAGTCTTTTTTGCAAGCAATTATATGGTTTCAGGTGTTATATGCGGCATTATGGTACCGTGTTGGTAGGGTGGGTGATTGTAGGTGTGCTTATGTCCATATATGGATAGGTATATGAGTTGGCGTATGCATATACCTATACGGAGGTATATATATATATATATATATATATACACAAATTTCATAAAACATAATAGACATTTTCTGTCTACATATTTTCTTCTGGATCCGTTCGTATTCCCGTATTGCTTTTATCATACTCGGCGGGGATTGATTTGTGTATAGTATGATACATACAACTATGGACAATACATAAATCAATTCCCGCCGAATACGATAAAAGCAATACGGGAATACGAACGGATCCAGAAGAAGATATGTAGACAGAAGATGTCTATTATGTTTTATGAAATTTGTATTAACGAAGAAATGCTGCCAAAATATACATATATATATATATATCTATCAATATATACTACTCCTGTGGGTTGAGCACTCGAGCGAGGGATTGCTGATGGCCCCATACGCTTAAATCCAAAACTCTTCTCATGAATTGAGCACTCTGGTAACCGATAGCGTATATGTAAATATGTATATATAACATTCCTTCTCCTGCGCTGAGAATGACTATAGCTCTGGGGTAAGATATCCAACTGACGTAAAGTCAGCGAGGTTTCAGCACCAGCTTGAAACATCTTGCATGTTTAACTACACTAAAGAGTTGTGATATAACAAGACAGTCTGTGAATGACAATATATATATATATATATATATATATTGCATATGTGCGAGTGTGTAGGCTGAGGTGAGTGTTTTGAGACGCTGGTTGAATGTTCAGAATGAGAAAGACTAATTTTTATTTCCGCAGATGAAGAAATTCGATAAATGTGTTCAACGTGAACTTAGTGAAAATCAAAGAACTCGACGTTTTTAAATGTGTTCGATGCTGTTTCTACGGAGCTCGAATGATCCATTTCTTGATCGAATCGAGAATTGTGACGAGAAATGGATCTTTACAACCATCGTAAACGATCGATTTAATGGCTTGATCATGACGAAGCACCCAAAATATTTCCAAAAACGAAATTGCATGAATAGAAGATTATGTTGTCTGTCTTTTGGTCTGCTATTAATGTTGTCTATTACAGCTTTTTGAAATCTAACCAGTGCGTCACTGAGAAAGCTAACTATCAACAAATGGACGAAATACATGTTCAGTTAGGCAAAATATGAACCACATTGGTCAATAGACAAGGTTTAATTTCGTTTCGTGCAGAAGTTCAGACTTGAGATACGAGAATTTTCCATTCCCATCATATTCTCCTGATCTCTCAGCTCCGGACTACTGTTTTTTCAAGTATCTCGATAAGTTTATGCGCCAATAAACATTCTGTTCGAAGAGAGAAATAAAATCTGCATTTAAAAATTCCTCGCATCCATATATTTTCGATTTTTGCCGCACAAGAATAAATCACCTTTTTTAATCGATAGCAAAAATGGATAGGACTTCAGGGATCATATTTTGACTGACTAAGGCATTGTCTAAATTCGTTTTTCAGAAATCAAAGTCGGACAGAATTTTCCAAACAAGATAACATATAAGTTACTTTCTGTAATCTTTCCAAACGTCATTATTATAATGAAAAGTTTGTTGCACATTGACCTTTGGCAGAACCGTCAATCAATGATTTCTAAGGCAACATGTTCAAGCTGTGTAAACAAAGCGATTACTGGAAAACAGGCGATACGTGGGTGTAATCAGTGTACGGGAAGCGGATCACGTGGGTTGACAACCCGAGGAACGGGTAGGCGTCATAAAATTATATATACACGGGTACCCACGTCTGAACAGTCAGTCTCTAACTCAGTCGGGCAGTTTAGAGGTTCGGAAAGCAACCAGCAAGTGCCCAGAGGCGGCAGTGCCCCCACTGTCCGAAAAGCAGAAGAAGTGCTAAGTGGAGCTCTGGATATGGAAGCACAACGTGGTTAAGAAGAAAGAGTCAATATAGCAGTCCTCCGCCAGTCTGTGTCCGCGTATTCCGTCTCCCTTTCTCTCTCAGTTTCGACTCTTTCGCAAAATAAAGTGAGAGACTTATATTTTTATAATCAAGTGTCATGGTCATTCCTTCATTGGTATATAACAGTGTAATATAATGACCGAGGGATTTCGTTTAATATATCTTGCCTTTCGGTTTAGTTAGGCTGAGAACCCTTCGCTTAGCGCATGGGTTAGTTAGGTGCAAACATGAACGCAGGTGTTCACGCGCGCCCGGGCAGGAGGTGTCATTCACAGATGTCAAAATAAAAATCCCAGATAGGAATTGAGACCAGGTGTGGGTGACGTCATGCACCAGAAACGTGGGATGAGATTTGAGAAAAGTCAGGGAGTTGAGTTTTTGCCTCCGAAGAAGAAGGTTGACTTTCGGAGCTCGCCGAGGCCTTGCAGCGGGTGACGCACGTGGTTTGGGGCAGATGAAAAAGTCAGCATAGAAAGATTGTGCCTCTCTCCTTATGTCGAAAAACCTTTTAACTCAAAGGTAATAAAAATTTTCATACCTGAACTAAGAAGTCGTAAGTGTTTTTTTGTGTTTCGGGATTCCTATTTTATCTATATATGTGCGTTATCATATTTTCCAAACCCTCCACTCGGGCAGGATATGACACAAGGTCAATTTTTAAGCGGAGTTTAACAGGTTTGAATTCAGAGTTTTCCTTCTAGACTAGTTGCCTAACCAAGGCTGAAGAACCTAGTCTGTCCTACTATTTACCCATAGCTGAAAGGAGAATAATTGGATTCATACCTTTCCCAAGAGTATTAGTGCTATGTGAAATGCAATCAGTCTCGTCCAGGATTTAAACTCGTATCGCCGATAACCATTGCTCCACGGCACCTATATATGTGCGTTATGAACATTCTATGTACATATCTCGTATTCATGTATGGCTACGTGACAACAGGGTTTATTGATGTAGAATGTTGGGATAAAGAGTTACAATGAGTTTGAAAGCAACTAGTTATCAAATTGATAACAATAAGGTAATCTTAGTCACAAAGAAATATTTGAATTATAGAGAAGGTAAAATGAAATAACATTAAAATAGGGAAAATAAATGTTTCTTGCTTTAAATCGACATTATCTGAGATTGTTCTGTATTCATTTCCACACTGTTTAACTTTAGTTTTGATTGTATAAAAAGAATAGGCAATTATATATTTTCAATAAACATGGAACCAACTAACGTTTCCTTCAGTAAAAATTCTTCGAATATCTCTGTATTCCAAAAAAAAAAAAAAAATAAAAACACCCGTAACCTAGAAAATGTAAAGAATCTATGAATTTCCTCGTTTACTTCCCTCCTAACTGGTTTCTTTTCAAATCGGTATAAATCTGTTTCTCTAGAAAAGCATTCAACCTTTCAGAGATAAAAAAGAAGACACGACAAAATATGGTCATAAATATATATTTATTCGCTGAAGAAAAACCTATATAATATCATGGTAATATATAGATATACTCATTAACGTCTACACATGCAAACCTAGAAACACGACTAAACATCAACAAACAAATTTATGTATTTTTCACAGCTTAAGAAACAAAACTTTAAGTTAATGTTATATCTCGTCTTTTCGATTGGAGCTCGTTTATATTATACAAATGTGATGGCGAATATGGAAAGCACAAACAAAAGGTCATTGGAAAACAGTCAGATAGGTGATGGAGGATGGATGAAGGTGATGGAGGATGAAACGACCGTTGAGGAGACAAAAAAGGGTGTTTCATACAGAATAATTTGCTTATACTTCCCTGGTCTTTTGGCTGGGCTGTCTGGCATTCGGGTCGGATGGGGTATCAAACAATGGCAGATTCGAGGCCGAAAGGCCCCTAACTTCGGTTGGGCCACCTTCGGGTGGGCGAGCTGCAACCTTTGTCCCCTATGTATAGCACTAGACTTTGTTGTCTAGTTCAAGCTATAACCCGGCATACGTGCCCGGATCCAAATTTGGATTCGTGAAACTGCTTGCCTCATTTGAGCCACATTGCACTTAGTGGGTCGATGAGCAGCACAGACCAACAGGGTTCGAGTCTCGGTTCGTTCCCGACCTCCCCCCCCCTTTATCCCCACTTTAATCGGCCTTCGGGTTTTCGACCTTGTGTCAAGTCCTGTCTGGTGGGAGGCAGCGACAAATATTTTACTGAATAATTTGCTTTAAACGTCTGCCATCCAGAAATGATTATCTTTTGAAAGGTATACTTCATCGAGTGTTGTCACGATTGGAGGATTTTATGTCACGAACTCCACACACACACACACACACGCACACACACACACGCACGCACGCACGCACACGCACACGCACACACACGCACACACACACACACACTCTAAAGCACTATTCCCGTTAATGCATGGATAATTACTTGATTTGGTTTAGTTTGGTTTTATTTCATATCAACTATTGATTTGTAATTTAATGTCAAATCCTGTTTTAAATAGATGTTACATAGCCAGATATGAATATGTGAAATAGACACATCCACACCGGTACGTAAAACGTTCATAATGTTCATAACGCACATATATAGTTAACATAGGAATCCCGAAACACGAAAAACACTTACGACTTCTCTGTTCAGGTACGAAACTCTTTATTACCTTTGAGTTAAAAGGTTTTTCGACATAAGAAGAGAGATGCAATCTTTCTATACTGACTTTTCCAACTCCCCCAAACCACGTGCGACGCCTGCCGCAAGGCCACTGGCCTGGCTTCAGCGAGCAAGCGAAAGTTAACCTTCTTCTTCCGAGCCAGGAACTCAACTAACTGACTGTTCTCAAATCCCCCAAATCCTCAGTGCGCGCTTCCGGTGCATGACGTCATTCACATCCCCTGGTCAAATTTTTCTATCTGGGATTTTTATTTTGAGATCTCTGAATGACACATCCTCCCCGCGCGCGCGCGTGAACACCTGCGCTCATGTTTGCACCGAACTAACCCATGCGCTCAGTGAAAGGTTTTCAGCCTAACTAAACCGAAAGGCAAGATATATAAAATGGAATCCCTGGGCCATTACATTACATAGATATTAAATATATTTGATTTTTAAACACATTTTGTAGATACACACAATTAAATTATCAAACAGTTCTAGTTCTAACAATTCAATTTAGCATAAGTCCAAATATTGCTATGAATCACTAACAATTCAATTAAACACAAGCCATTTATTTAAACTCGGTTAAATGATTGCCCAGTCGGCTGTGGCTGTAGAATACACCGACTGCACCTCTGCTGAGGAGTAAGACCCCAACAACGAGTTTCCTGGATATGATACTAAACAATCTGATAGTGACCCTCCAGTAATGCTGGAGCTTTGGGGAATCCTGAGTACCTAGTTATTGTAATCGCTCCTTGGTCCACTTTCGGATAAATAGAACTAAACTACATACTTATGCTAAACTGAATTGTTTGAATTAGAACTGTTTGACTAAACTGAATAGCTTAAAATAGAAATGTTTTTGACAATTAAAGTGTGTACTTACATTTAAACTGCTTACTTATGCTAAACTGAATTGTCTGAAATGGAACTGTCTGTGATATTGAAACTACATACGCTAAACTGAATTGTTTAATGTAGAACAGTTTTGACTTTTAACTGTGTGTAAACAAAATCTATACTTTTACTAAACTGAATTGGCTGAATTAGAACAGTTAGAACTTAACTGAATAGCTTGAAATAGAAATGTTTTGGACAATTAAACTGTGTACTCATGCTAAACTGAATTGTTAGAAATAGAGCTGATTATTTGTACAAAAATGGATTTGGCGTTAAATAACCTCCAAAGGTTGATATGCCATAAAAACCAACCAACCAACCAACAAAACAAATCAGTTAAATGATCAAACAGTTCTATTTAACATAACTCATTTGTCTGCACTCAGTTTAAATGTCAAACAATTCTATTTGACCCATTGATAGGACCCTATCAAGTGCTACAACTTCGGGCCAGAGTGAACCTGGGAGCCATGGCAATAAAGAGGTACTCAGTATTCCCCAAAGTTCCAGCATTACTGGAGCCTCACCATCAGATTATTTAGTGTCATATCCAGGACACTCGTTGGTGGGGATTTACCCATCTACAGAAACGCTGTCGGGGTATTCTATTGCTCCAGCCGACTGAGTTGGATTGTTACTTGAAGTGGAATAAATAGGGATTATAAGATATAATTTGACCTTGCTGTTCATATAACTAGTGACATGGTAACAATTCTGAGAAGATGGATCTTAGAAGTATGCAAATTATTGCAAGTACGCAATAGTCTGAATAATTAAAAAAAAACAAGCTTTTTACTTATTTCATTTAGAATAACAGCTGTTTCGAAATGACAGAAAATGAATTTGAAGACTTCAAAGTGAAAACATTTTATCGTTTTTTCAGCCAGTGTCACTGGGACGACATCCAGCTGACTAAAAAGTTTGTTTTAGGTTTTGGAAGTTTTGTTTGAGTTTTTTGGGGGTTTTTTGTTTTATTGTTGCTGTTTTTTTTAGGTGATTTGGAACATATTTTGATCCGAAATTTATGGCTTAAATGTTATGAAACAACTTCCGATCTTGTTAGAGACAAATGCGGATCAGTGTCTATGAGGAAACAGTCTCTTAACCCAGCCTGTCTTATGATGAGCGAATTTGACTAGAGTGAACAGGTTATTATTTCATCTCAAACTGAAAGTTTAAGAAACAGCTTTCTGATTCCCAGCTGGGTGGGTGACGCATTTTCAAGTTGGATGGCATGGGTGGAATTTAGGATATATACCCTGATTTGGTTCTCGCGTTATAGGAGGAGAAATTGCTGGACAGCAGCGGTGTTAAAATTTTCGTTTGCTGAAGACATAATTTGATTCCAATTCATTGCCTCAAATTATTCGAAATAACAATTGTCATCATCTTTCAACTTAGTGTAAATATTTTCTTTACCGTAAATCACTGGTATCTTCATTTTACCCGCGAGTAAAATTCTCCTCTTCGGCTTCGATTTCAAAATACCAGCTGGCGGAAAATCAAAGAAAAAGTTCACTTCTCTTCTCCAATGAGTTCACAACAAATACCCGAATCAACTAGACAGCGTGACCAATAGACCTGACATCGATTTCATTTGTTGAATTCATCCCGGTAACCAGTTCGGACGGAGAGGCGACTCCGACCCCAGAAACGAAGAAACCATTGAGGCTGTGCACTCAAGAAAGTGGAAAAGATAGAGAGAGGGTCTATATAAGACTTGTTCGTTTATTTGGTCTATGGTCTCTATTGCTCACACAGTATCAGACGCACACACACACACACACACACACACAAACACACTAGCACACGTACACACTTCATAACTCAATTTGCTATAAAGAAGACATCTTTTCTTCATCTACGGAGATAAAGACTCATCTAAGAATGCTTTTATGCTAATGTCACATTTACTTCTAATATAGACCATGATCCCACCAAGTAGCTACTATGAAATTTCTTTTGTTTTGGCTTACACACCTCATTACTACTGAACACCCCCCCACACACACACAAACTAATTCAAGCTGTTGTAAAGAAGACTCATACTTTCACTCGTCTACCGAGATACAATTCCGCTTGAGAATGCTTTTGTACCAAAATTCACGTTATTTTAAAAAATAGGCAATGGTCACACCAAGTAGGTGCTATGAACAATGTTTTCATATACACACCTTATCATAGCACATACACTCATACACACGATCAGTCGACCTGCTGTAAAGAAGACACATATTTTTCCTCGTTTGTCGAGATATCCTTTCGCTTGAAAATGTTTTTGAGTAGAAGTCACATTACTTTTAACATTGACTATAGTCCCACCAAATAGGTGCCATCAACTCTGTTTTGCTTTTATATACTTATTTCCTTGTCACACACACGAACACACGGAGACATTTATGTCGTCCAATTGGCTGGAACTGTAGAATACACAGACTGTGTCTCTGCAGAGGGGTAAGACTGCATCAACGAGCGTCCTGGATATGTCACTAAACAATTTAATGGTGAAGTTCCAGTACAATAATAGAGCTTCGGAGAATACGAAGTAACCCTTCAAGGTCATCGCTTCCAGGTTCCCACTGATCCGGAGAGGTATATCCTGATAGGGTCCTATTTATGGGTTGTTGGTTGAGGGGGTTATGGCATATCAACCTTTGTCAGTTATTTAATGCCAGATCCATTTTCCTACAAATAGTTATATTTTAAACAATTCAGTTTAGCATAAATACGCAGTTTAAGTGTAAGTACACAGTTTAATTATCAAAAACAATCCTATTTCAAGCTATTCAGAATAGTCCAACAATTCTAATTCAAACAATTCGGTTTAGTATAAGTATAGTTTTTGTCTATACAAAGTTAAATGTGAAAACAGTTCTATTTCAAGTAATTCAGTTTAGCAAAAATACGCATTTTAGTTCTATTTGACCCATAGATTGGACTCTATCAGGTGCTACCACTTCGGGCAAGCGTGGATCTGGGAGCAATCGTAATGAAGGGGTACTCTACATTCCCCAAAGCTCCAGCATTACTGGAACTGCACCCTCAGATTGTTTAGTGTCCAGGACACTTGTTGAGCGGGGTCTTACCTCTCCGCAGAGATGCAGTTAGTCTATTCTACAGCCCCAGCCGACTGAACAATCCTATTTAGGGGTCAAAAGAAGTGTTTGACATTTAAACCGAGTTCAAACAAATGACTAATTCTAAATTGAATTGTTTCAAATAGAACTGGTTGATCATTTAACTATGTGTAAACAAATGACTGATGTTTGATTGAATTGTTTGTGATTCATGGCAATACTTGGAAACATTTAACTGTGTAAAAACAATAGAGTAAAAGCAAAAGTAAAAGGAGGTGCCCGTGGTGTAATGGTTATCGCTGTAGGAAATGGACACGGCTACACGAGTTCAAATCCTGGACGAGGCTGATTGCATTTCACATAACACTAATACTCTTGGGAAAGGTATGAATCCAATTACTCTCCCTCTAGCTATGGGTAACTAGTAGGGCAGACTGGGTTCTTCAGACTTGGTGAGGCAACTAGTCTAGGAGAAGGAAAACTCTGAAATCAAACCTGTTAAACTCCGCTTAAAAATTGACCTTGTGTCATATCCTGCCGGAGCGGAGGGGTTGGGTAAATATGGTTAAAACTAAAAGTAAACAACTTAGTTCTAACTCATTCAAAAATAAAATTACCGACGAAGTAATTTCTTTCATATGTTATTCACAAAATGTGTTTACAAATCATGTATTCAATATATATGTATAAAGAGGATTTGGCATTAAATAACCTACAATGGTTGATATGCCATAAAACACAACCAAACCAAATCATATATATTTAATATATATGTATAAAGAGGATTTGGCATTAAATAACCTACAATGGTTGATATGCCATAAAACACAACCAAACCAAATCATATATATTCAATATATATGTATAAAGAGGATTTGGCATTAAATAACCTACAATGGTTGATATGCCATAAAACACAACCAAACCAAATCATATATATTCAATATATATGTATAAAGAGGATTTGGCATTAAATAACCTACAATGGTTGATATGCCATAAAACACAACCAAACCAAATCATATATATTCAATATATATGTATAAAGAGGATTTGGCATTAAATAACCTACAATGGTTGATATGCCATAAAACACAACCAAACCAAATCATATATATTCAATATATATGTATAAAGAGGATTTGGTATTACATAACCTACAATGGTTGATATGCCATAAAACACAACCAAACCAAATCATATATATTCAATATATATGTATAAAGAGGATTTGGCATTAAATAACCTACAATGGTTGATATGCCATAAAACACAACCAAACCAAGTCATATATATTTAATATATATGTATAAAGAGGATTTGGCATTAAATAACCTACAATGATTGATATGCCATAAAACCAAACCAAAACACACACACACACACATGCATATATACATATATATAAACTCGTCAAAGGAAAGGTGTACACATATATATATATATATATATATATATATATATATATATATATATACCTTCCCTTTGACGTGTTTTTTTTTTTTTTGTTCTAAATACATCTTTCGATAAATCTAAAATGAGAAGTTGTTATAATTTACGTTTTTGTTTTAAATTAATGTCCTCATTGGCCGCTGTAGCAACTTATATGATAAAGGAATAATGTGCGCACATTGTTAAATGAACAAGGACCAATTAAAAAGAAAATAAAGCCAGTTTTGATATTTTTTCAAGAAAAGCTTTTGGTGAAAAACAGGAATGTAGAAATGCGACATTCTTTATATTCACCGTTCCTTCACAGCTACCTTTTCTTTTTTCCTATACTGAAATGTCATAAGATTCAAGAATAGAATTTAAAGAGGAATTCAAAAAACCGATGGCATAGTTTCGCTCCACAGAAAAAGATAATTTTTTTAGTGGAGCCTCGACCAATGCAAAATCCACTGGAATAAGTTTATGGAATACCTAGAGAGGTATTTTGAAGAAAATTAAAATCTTATTGGTTTAGATTATAATTTTCTTCAAAATAGCTCCCTTGGTTTTCAACAAATTTCTTTCGGTGCTCATTTCTGTCTTGGTAAATACAACTTTTGTCTTGATACTTCTTCAACATAGTTCGTATTTTTAAGAAAATTAATGTTTCTTTCATTGTTCATTTCTGTCTTGGTAAATACAGCTTTTGTCTCGGTACTTCTTGAATATAGTTCGAGTTTATTCGTCTAGTTTTTCGCATTTTATATTAATTTTTTGTGGACGCATTAAATTTTGCAAACTTAGAAATAACAATTGTCTCTTCTACGTATTCTATCTTCAACAACACAGTTTTCTTCTTCTTCTTCTTCTTCTTCTTCTTCTTCTTCTTCTTCTTCTTCTTCTTCTTCTTCTTCTTTCTTTCTTTCTTTCTGTCTCTAATGCTTTTCTCTCAAATTTTTCTATGATCATCTCCACTTCCTGGCAAAACCTTTCCCTTCGTATACTCTTCCCCTTTTTCGCCCCTCTGGTTATACAAGCGACAAGACGGTAAATGAATCAAATCATTTCTTCCTTGGCTGCTAATTTTAAATCGTTCTTTTTGTTTGAGGCAATATATTGATCAAAGTTTTTTTGAAAAAAGAGTGAAAGAGAATGAAAAACAACAAACAAACAAACAAACAAACAAACAAATACAAACGAAAGAGAAGACATTATTTCTATTTTCGAGTTCCAATGTGAGCATTGAATTGAACTCTTTCTTCTTCACTCACACATTTCTCTTTCCTTATATTTCCTTCTTTCGTTCTACCTTCATTCGTTTCTTTTTCCTTGCGTTATTATTTTTTTCCGTCAAGTGTTTCCTTCTTTCTCGTTCCTTCATTCCTTTTTTCTTCCCTTGTATTTCCTTCCTTCTGTGTTCAGTTATTTATATTTTCTTGCGTATCCTTTCTTTCATTCACTCATTAATTTCTTCTTCCTTGAATTTCCTTGTTCTTCTTTCATTATTCTCTCTTTTCTTGTGTTTCATTTCTTTTCCTTCCTTCATTCATTTTACTTTCCTTGTATATCCTTTCTTTTCCTTCACTCATTCATTTCTCCTTCTTTGGATTTGCTTCTGCGTCATTCATTCATTTCTCTTTCCTAGAAGTGTCTCCATTTCTTTCCGTTACTCATTACTTTTTCTTCATTGTATTTCAATGCTTTTCATTCATTCATTCTTCTTGTTTCCTTTCTTGTTCTTCACTCATTAATTTTTCCTTCCTTAAGTTTCTTTTTCCTTCAGTAATTCATTTCTCTCCTCCTGAGTTTCCTTCCTTCTCTGTTCATTTTTGTTGCTGAAAAATTGCAATATCTAATACTGTTATTCTTGATCTTTGTATATATTGTCGTGTCCTTGGAAATATACAGAAAGCTTTACTTTCATTAAAGGATCCCTACAGTGTTTGTTAACACCAAGTCATAGTAGAATTAATAATCTTAAAGTTTACCAAATTTCAAAGGTAAAAAAAACTGTCATTATTAACTTTCATGAGTGAAAAAGCAGGTGTCCAGCAAATGTATCTACAACCTATCTCCAATAATTAGTAGGCGTGTTCAGAAACTTGCTCCTCCTAAAAGCGATGTTTTTATTTTTGTTTGTTGTCGTTGTTGCTGTTGTTGTTGTTGTTGTCTCTGTGTGTCTGTGTGCGCGCACGTGTGTTAACTCAGCAAATCGGTTGATTATTAGATTTTAATAAAATCTTCTGTACTTGAGTAATAAACGACAAGCTTTCTCTTAAAAGAAAGACATTTTTACTTGAAATTTGAAGACATTTCTTCCTTTTTTAAAAATTGTTTTGTTGTCACACGTCAACCCCCACAGAAATCAAGTTAATGAACTTCAGTTAATGAAATTGCCACTAAATGATTTTTATATTTTTTTTAAAAAGATAATTCCATCGAAAAATACATTTTCCATCGAAAAATATATTTTGTGTACTGTTTTTTTTTTTGGGGGGGGGTATTCTTCATACGGGCGTCCGACATTTTTTTGTTATTTAAAAACGGTTCAATATTGCTATTATAGGCAATTATCAAAGTACTTTTTTCTAAATTTTTAGGAATACATTCTTACATATTGAACTTATTTTTTTCTGATACTTGGAAGATTAACAAACATATTTTTTTTTACCGCCAATTCCTTGTATTTTGTTATTTAAAAAAAAAAACTCCTAATAAATGAATGTCTGATATGGTAAAAAATTATTTGAAGTTTATTTTAATTTGTTTTTATTTTTTTGCGTGCTGGCTCGATGGTAGTATGCAGCTAACCACATTGTTATTATAATAATATGCAGTCTATTGCATTGTTTTATTGTAGTATACTGTCTATATCAATTACAGAATATTATTTCCATCGTAGTATGCTGTCTATCACATTGTTTGTTTTGTAGTATGCAGTCTACCACTTTAGTTTGCCTAGTCGGCAGGGGCTGTAGAATACACCGACTGCACCTCTGTAGAGGGGTGAGATCCCCCCCCCAACGAGTGTCCTGCATATGACACTAAACAATCTGATGGTGAGGTTCCAGCACCCCTTCATTACCATTGCTCCCATATCCACTCTGGCCCGGAATGGTAGAACATGAGAGGGCCCTATCTATGGGTTAAATAGAACTAACCCCATACTTATGCTAAACTGAATTGTTTGAATTAGAACTGTTTGACAAAACTGAATAGCTTGAAACAGAAATGTTTTTGACAATTAAACTGTACTTACATTTAAACTGCATGCTTATGCTAAACTGAATTGGTTGAAATGTAACTGTTTTTAACATTGAGACTGAACTTACACAAAACCGAATTGTTTGATACAGAACTGTTTTGACATTTAACTGAGTGTAAACATCTGTACTTATACTAAAGTGAATTGGCTGAATTAGAACTGTTTTGACAAACTGTCTACTCATGCTAAACTGAATTATTTGAAATAAGAATTGTTTGAATAAACTGAATGGCTTGAAATAGAAACGTTTTTGACATGTAAACTGTGTACTCATACTAAACTGAATTTTTTGAAATATAACAATTGGCATTAAAATAGATTTGGCATGAAATAACCTACAAAGGTTAATATGCCATAAAACCCAACCAAACAAACCAAACAAAACCACTTTAGTTTTATTGAAGTATGTTGTCTACCATAGCTTTTCTGTTATATTATCAAGTCTACCAAATTGTTTCTAGTTTAGTATACAGTCTCTCATATTGTCTTTTATTGTATAATACAGGCTAATCTGGGAGTGTCCACGTGGTGTAATGGTTATAAGACTGGACTACAGAATCATTGTAACCGGATTCGAACTCTAGTCACACAGTTACGTTTGCTTTAGTAAAGGCATGAACCCCCTTATCCTCCCAACTATGGGTTAAATAGTACCACTACTATCCTTACACAAGGATGGCTTTGGCATTAAATAACTTACGAAGGTTAATATGCCATTAAACAGTCAACCAGATTCCTTCTATTGTTGTATGCAGTCTACCATATTATTTCTATGGTATTGTACTGCCATCCAGATTGTTTCTAATGCAATGAGTACCCTACCTTGAAAATTGATTTAAGGATTTAAAATCTATTACAAAGTAAAACTTTGTTACTGATGTAACCCTTCTTATAAAAAATTTTGAATAAAAAAAAATTAATACCAGTAAAAGGCAAATTAAGACTTGTAAACAGATTGTGAATCTTGTTAAAAGATAATAAACAATCGTTTCAATTTTTCCTTAGCATTTTCAAGCCAAAATTGTCAAGGTGATGATTTGGACATTTTGACCGGTACTCTTTGGGTTTTTTTTTTCAAAATTCCAATTCTGCTACCCAGCCATGATCTTTCTATTTGCTGAATGTTTCGATCAAAAAAGTTATCGTGATTATTTATTGTTTGACAACGATACCTGCAACCATTTAAATAGTTGTTAGCTGGCAATTGATCTCTATAAATAAAGGAGCAAATTTGATGAATCGTTCTCATGACTTGGATAAAAATTTCTTTGTCTCACCATTGAACAATAAAATATGAACAATACGATTCATATTTTAGTCCAAATACCCAAGGTCTGTCGACTCATGACACAAATGCTTAGGTAAAACTCAAATTACGGGATGTCCTGGATATGACATGGAACTATTTGATGGCGAGGCTCCAACCTTAGACATTTGGGAAATGTGGAGTACCCTTCATTGAATTTGCTACCACTTTGACCCAGAGTGAGAGCACCTGATAGGGTCCTATCTATGAATCAGATAGAACAAACTATGCGTGCAATACTCGAAACCATTTAACTGCGTGCAAATAAAAGCTAAGGCTCGTTTGAGAGTGTTATCAACAAAAAGTGTTTTCATAATATATATATATATATTCGACCATTGTAGGTTAGTTAATGCCAAACCCTGTTTATATATATATATATATATATATATATATATATATATATATATATATATATATATATATATATAAACAGGATTTGGCATTAACTAACCTACAATGGTCGATATGCCCGTGGTGTAATAGTTATCGTCGTAGGAAATGGACACGGCGATACGAGTTCAAATCCTGGACGAGGCTGATTGCATTTCACATAGCACTAATACACTTGGGAAAGGTATGAATCCAATTATTCCCCGTCCAGCTATATCTAAATAGTAGGGCAGACTAGATTCTTTAGCCTTGGTAAGACAACTAGTCTAAGAGAAGGAAAACTGTGAATTCAAACCTGTTAAACTCCGCTTAAAAATTGATCTTGTGTCATATCCTGCCGGAGTGAAGGGTTGGTAAATACTCAACCAAAGCAAACCTATCAAATACCTGGGTAGGCTGCATGTTACAATGCTGTTCGATAGTTTTGGTGTGGACGTCTGTACGTGTTCTAAACAAGCCGGAGAATCCTTTCGAAAATTAAAGACTTGACGTTTTTCTTCAGCTGCAAATGGATTGTCTGTGTACATTTCTTTGTATAGGCTTTCAAGTTTATTTATTTCTTTCCCTTTTTTTTATTACTAAATAGTTTTCGTTTTTAGTTTAATACAGAAAATATATATTATATACACACACACACACACACACACATACATATATGTATACACACACACACACACACACACACACACACACACACATATATATATATATATATATATATATATATATATATTAATAAGTATTGAAGACTAAAACAATTATTATCTTTGTATGTAGAATACGATAAAGTCAACATCGGCTGCCTTTAAAATTTATTAATTTATTTTTATGAAATCGTTTGATGTGAATGCCGAAAATGTATTCAAAACTCGTAAAGACGTTAAGCAGTTAAACTTCATAAGTATCCTTATGCTTGTATATAGATTTTTTAGTAATATATATATATATATATATATAATATATATATATGAAAGCATTTGGTTAATCACGGTACAACAGTGAGTACCCTGTGACAATAATCACCATATACCACTGCTAAAATCCCTCCCACGTCCTATAAATTGGGGTTCAATGAGCCCGAAGCACACATTTCAAAATTTATACCATCTGTTGCAACTTTACACTAAAATACACCAAGTTCCGGCAAAAATCTTGTTTATTTTCATTCAAAAAAGTAATCAAGTCGATTATTATTATTATTATTATTATTATTATTATTATTATTATTATTATTTATTATTATTTACTCCTTTAGAGTTTTCACATCAGTGTTAGCTGATGGTTTTTCACTGGAGTCTGAGTGACAGCAAGTCTCCTCAGGTCTCCTAGGACTCGTCTCAGGATTCTGGCCGTTCTCATCAATGCTGTCATTTGGATAGTCTCTACCCGTCGGCCAACTTCCAAGTCCTTCAGGCCTTTTAATAATCCTTTAGTTAGTGTGCCTAAAGCACCATTCACAATTGGTACAATCGTTATTTTCATGTTCCGCAGCTTTTTCAGTTCTCTAGCAAGGTCGAGGTCCGCCGGACAGCAAAGTCGACAATCTTGCAGATTCTCTTTTTTTTTTGTTGATTATTGGTCTGGTCTTCTGGCCGGGATTAGGTGATCCGTTTTTATGTTAAAGTCCCATAGGAGTTTATGAATGTCATCTTCTATGACAGGTGCTGGGTTGTGCATATACCATTTGTTAGTATGGTCAAATTTAAATTTCTTGCACATTTCCCAGTGGATCACCTTGCCGACCCAGTCGTGTCTCGCCTTATACTCCTTCTGTGCTAATTTGCTGCATTCGCTTATTATGTGATTGATTATTATTATTATTATTATTATTATTATTATTATTATTTCTTGTGAGTTTTTCGCGCCGATAGTTTTTTGCAGGAGTTTCAGAGACAGCAAGTCTTCTCAAGTCTCCAGGACTCTTCTCAGTATTCTGACCGATCTCAACAATGCTGCAGTCTGGATGGTCTCCGTTCGTCGTTTGATTTCTAAATCTTCCAACCCTTTTACCAAATTTTGGGGATTGTCCTGAAAGCATCAATTACAATTGGTATCTCTTTCACCTTCACGTTCCATAGATTTTTTGTACTCTAGGAAGATCTAAGTACTTGTCTCTCTTTCTTTTTTTTTTTTCTTTCTTTTTTTTTTGTATTCTGTAGGTTTGGTCTACTGACCGGGATTAGGTGATCTATTTGTATCTGAACATCGTTGAGAATTTTGTGCCTCTTATTCTGGATTGTGCATATACCATTCGGTAGTATGGTCAAATTTCAATTCCTTGCACAATTCTCAGTGGATCACCATATCAACCTAATCGTTTCTAGTCTTATATTATTATTATTATAGTCTTTACTTTGAGATTGAGTGACAGCAAGTCTTTAAAGGTCTCCAGAACTCTTGTAAGCATTTATACTAATTTTAACAGTGCTATGGTCTCGATTTTTTCCTCTGATCTCAAGTTTCCTCAGTCTCTTTTCCAGGTGTTTTTCCTAGAGCTCCAGCTGCAACTGGTATCACCGTCACTTTCATGTTCCATAACTTTTTCAATTTTCTAGTTATTTCTCTGCCTTTTCACTCTTTGTCACAGTTAATTTACGGTCCACTAATTAACTGTATCGCATCTCCCTTAGTTTCCTCAAACGTCAACTCGTCTTTATGGCGCTTAGCAAAACAATTTCCCACAGTAACTCTGAAGACGAATTGCTGGTGTCAGTAGGTTTATTCACCATTAGAAAGGTGTAAAAACTGAAATGAAGAAATACATTTACAAATAAGTTTGAAAGGAAAGAATACAGCTAATAAACTAACATGAATAGTTTATCACAGTTTAGTCTGTTGGCCCGAAATACAGAGACGTGACTAAGGAGGAAAAAAAAGCAGTAGTTACTAAATTTACATTAACAGAAAATGAAATTAAGGAGAAATATAAATGACATAAGACAGGTACAACGTTTAAAGGACCAATCGAATTACATGGAATTGTGAACACGTGATTATACAGAAAATGGTACTCGTGTAAATATCCATAAAAGGAAAGGAGTGGTTGTAAATTGACAGGTAAAATCTTGTTGACGCTAATGTAAAATAACTTGAATAAAAGCTCTTATCGTTTTGGCCCGGAAAAAGTGGAATCTACGTTTTGTCTCGTTGAAATCTAACAGGAAAAATACTAAACAGGAAGTCCCTGGACCGGTGATAATTTAAAGCTTAGTGCTGCTGGTAAAAAAAGAGCAGCTAGGAGGAGGTAACTCTTAAGGGATATTAAGCTATTATGTGTAATACGACAAATAAGTTTTTCTTGTTAATTATCACAGTTTGGCCTTCAGGCCAAGATTGAGAGATCTCTTTGTCCCTCAAAATGCCAGAGAATTTTATACTTTTTAAAGGAAAGACTCGGGTTTATACATATACCATTTGTTAATGTGGTTAGATTTTGATATCTTGCACAATTCCCAGTGGAACACCTTCTCCACAAGTTCGCATCTAATTTTGAATCCCTTTTGTTTCAGTTTACAGTATTTGCTTATCATGTGATTAAAGGTCTATTCTCTCTATCACAATATCAAATATATCTACTATTCTTCAGTGTATTATTTCGCTTTCACATAATTGGTTCTTATGATGTTATTAATAAGAATTAAGTTTCTCTCTTAGGTGTCCTTTTCTTAGCCACATCCAGTTATCCCATTTGCAATGTTCTTTATATTGTCACTTGAAGTATACGTACAGTTGTTTTTCTTTCTATTATGTTTTCTAGTTTTTGTTGTTTTTCTGTCTTGTCATATTGCAGTTACTCTGACTGGCTGCCGTGATTCGTCTTTCTTTGCTATTTTTAAGTTATTTTGAGTTCTTTTATTGATGTACCTACGCTTTCCTCCATACAGGTGAGTCTTTTTCCAACTTCTTTTCTAGACACATACAGTCTATGTCATCTTTCGGGTATAAGACATTGTCATCAGTTTTCTTTTCCTTTTGTCTATTTGTCTGAGATACTTCCTTTTGGATTTTAAGAATGGTCCAGAGTATCTTACTGGGGAGATTTTCTTGATTTGATGAGATTTCTGCTGCAGAGATTTATTTCGAAAGGTTTTCTTTTTCTAAGGTACTTTTTTTTAAATTTTTCTTTCATCCCTGTGTATTTCCTTTTTTTTTTTTTTTTTTTTTTTTGGTTAGGTTTTCTGATATATCAACCATTGTCGGCTATTGAATGTCAAATCCTGTTTATACATATATATTGAATATATACGATTTATAAACACATTTTGCTGATGACATTGTTAAATGAGCCTGAGGTCATTTTTTTGTACACAGTTAAAGGATTCCAAGTATTACTATGTTACAGTAACAATTAGTCATTTGTTTGCCCACAGTTTGTAGGTAATTTCATTTTGATAGTGGTTTGAACTAATTGCTATTGTTTCTACACAGTTGAATGGTTTCACTTATTTCTAACACTTATAATTCTATTCAATATTAATTATTTGTTTGCGCACAGTGAAGGCATTACACATATTCCTATTGAATATCAATTATTCTATTCAACAGTACTCATTCGTTTACATACAGTTAAATGGTTTCAATATTGCTATGTGTCATTAACATTTCAATTAAACATACGTCATTTATTTATACACAGTTAAGTGATCAAATAGTTCTATTTCTAAGAATTCAGTTTTGCATAAGTCATTTGTTTGCACACAGGTAAAATGTCAAACTCCTTAGGTCTCCAGGACTCCTCTAAGTATTCTGACCGATCTCAACAATTCTGTGGTCTAGACAGTCTCGATTCTTCCTCCGATTTCCAACTCTTCCAGCCTCCATTTCAAGCCTTTAGTGACCGTTTCAAATGTGCCACTTACAATTGGTATCACTGTCACCCTCAAGTTTCACAACTTTCTTAGTTCTCAAGCAAGGTTTGAGTACTTGTCACTCTTTTCGCTTTTTTTCATTTACACTCTGTAGTCTGTTAGAACGGCAAAGTCCACTAGTAGGCAAGTTCTTTTTTTTTATGTAAATTATCACCTAGTCGGGATTTGGTGTCCCAGGGAATTTCATGTGTCTCATTCTTCGGAACGGATTCTGCTTTGTGCATGTACCATTTGATAGCATAGTCAAATTTATTATTTCCTTTGTTCATCAGTATACTTCTTCATCATTCCTAGTGCTCCAATTACTACTGGTGGAGTGGCTGTGTTTGAATGCAACATTCTAGCAACAACTATTTCCAGATCTTTATATTTTGCATGTTTATCAATTTTGTTTTTGCAGGAATTTTATGATTATTTCTGATTTACTTGTTCATATATCTCGGTAGCAATATCTCATTTACTGATAGCAACCTCAACACATAAACATAGGTAGAGCATGGACCATTACTGATAGATTATCGTTTTGCTGAGATATTTTTATAGGACAGGATGATCATGTCTATGAGATAATAGTTATGGTTGGTTGGTTGGTTGGTTGGCATATCAACCTTCGTAAGTTATTTAACGCCAAATCCATTTTTATGCAAGTAGTTATATTTAAAAAAATTCAGTTTAGTATGAGTACACAGTTTACATGTCAAAAATATTTCTATTTCAAGTTATTCCGTTTATCAAACAGTTCTAATTCAGCTAATTCAGTTTAGTAAAAGTGCAGATTTTGTTAACACACAGTTAAAGGTCAAAAGAGTTCTGTATTAAATAATTCAGTTTTGTGTAAGTACAGCTTCAATGTCAAAAACAGTTCCATTTCAAACAATTCAGTTTAGCATAGATATGCAGTGAGTTCTATTCAACCTATAGATAGGACTTTATCAGGTGCTACCATTCCGGGTCAGAGTATACCTTGGAGCAATGGCAATGAAGGGGTGCTCCACATTCACCAAAGCTCCTGCATCACTAGAACCTCACCATCAGATTGTTTAGTGTCATATCCTGGACACTCACGGGGAGGTGGGGTCTTACTCCTCTGCAGAGGTGCAATCGGTGTATTCTACGGCCCCGGCCGACAAGGCAGTTATGCTCTTTGAAATCTTTCATTATTACATCTGGTCTATTTGTATATTTCGTGGGGACACCGCTGGAAAAGCAAGGACGAATTCATAAGTGATATTGTTCAATGGAGCCTTACACATGGATGTGCCAGTGTTGGCCGACCAGCAAGAACTTATTTATATCAGCTCTGTGCGGACACAGGACATCGTTTGAAAGACCTACCGGGAGCAATAAATGATAGGGACAGATGGAGAGAGAGAGAGGGAATCAAGGAAATACGTGCTAACAGTGCGACTTGATGATGATGATAATGATGATACACCTCCTCAGGTATCTAAAACAAAGTAATGTTACGTAGCCACAATTAACGCCATGTGCGAAATGGACATATAATGTTCATAACGATAGAACATAGGAATCTCGAAATTCGAAAACACGTAACGACTTCTCGTTCAAGTACGAAATCTTTTTATTAACTTTGAGTTAAAGTGAGAATTAATTTTTATTTATTGCGGACTTTTTGTTCTCATCTTGGTAGTTTTTTGCGCTGTTTCTTCTTTTACTACGTTTCGGCTAAATTTCACCTCTGGCCTTCTTCAGGTGATTTACCGCAACCTCGGATAGGAATGCTGAGTCTTGTAACCGTATCCTCAGTAATTATTGCCTTCCATAGTTGTTGTCTATCGCACCACGTTTTTTTGATCAAATAAACCTCTGGCCGGCTTGGGCAGGATTTGAAACCGCTATCCTCCGACAATGCTCACCTGGAACCGCAGAGACTCAACACCTCTATCCGCTGCACCACGGGCCCCGAAGGGCGATCAAGGATGGATTTTTTGGTCTTATAAATCCTTATCTGGTCTTCTATAGTCGGGTCCGTACCGAATTTTTGTAATTGTCTTTAATTGGAATCATTTTGAGATGGGGCTTCTTAATCTGAGAATTAATTTTTATTTATTGCGGATTTTTTTTACTTTGTTTTAGATACATAAACAGTAAGATATTCACCTTCTAACAACGGTACTGTTTTTTTATTTATCTATTTTATTTTATTTTATTTTTTTTTTGCTCATTCCATTTTTCTGCCTGAGGTAACTTGTAATATTAACATATTCTCCAATGCAGGTATTACTCTATCCAACCGAAATTATTTTTAGATTCGTTTAGAGCTGCGGTAGATCGGACTGCTATTAGATTGTCAACAGTCTCCTCAGCATGTGTACAGAAA
The DNA here is from genome assembly GCA_963585895.1 of Sepioteuthis lessoniana. Classification (NCBI taxonomy): domain Eukaryota; kingdom Metazoa; phylum Mollusca; class Cephalopoda; order Myopsida; family Loliginidae; genus Sepioteuthis; species Sepioteuthis lessoniana. The sequence goes on along the minus strand of CAUZXS010005714.1, from coordinate 41,357 downwards.
CCACAATTTGGATCTGCAACGTTCCTTAAAATGGCTGCAGGGTATATATCATTAATAATTTTTTGTGATTTTATTCCTTGAGAATTTTTCACCACTGCGTAATCTGGAGGGCCTTCAATGATTTCTGAGTGACAGCAAGTCTTCTTAGGTATTTAGGACTCCTCTCTGTATGCTAGCTGATCTCAAGAATGCTATGGTCTGGAATCTTTCCTCCAATCTTTTCAGAACTGTTCCAAGTTCTCTTACTACGATTGGTATCACCGTTACCATGATATTCCACTGCTCTTATGTTCCTTGGGAAGAACAAATTATTTGTCAATCTTATTGCTTTTCTTTTCTCTCTGTGATCCGCCAGAACGTCAGAATCCACTTGGCAACAACTTTTTTTTTGTATTCCTTTTTTTTTTTATTAATCAACGCTAGGTTTGGTCTTCTGAGATTTCTGCTTTTATCTCAAAATCCCAGAAAATTATATGCATTTCGTTCTCTAAAAGTGATTCTGGTTTGTGCATATACCATTTAGTGGTATGGTAAATCTTTAGCTCCTTGCACAATTCTAAGTAGATCTCTTTTCTTACCCAGTCGTGCCTAGTCTTGTACTCCTTCTGTGCTAGTTTGCTCCAATCGCTAATATAATTCACCGTTTCGTCTTTTTACCCATATAACTTACAACTGCTATTCTCTTGTGTATTATTAATATTTGCTTTAGCATAATTGGTTCTTATGGCGTTGTTTTGGGCTATTATTAAAAGATTCAGTTTCTCTAGTGAGACTTTCCATTCATAGCCATGGCCACGTGCAATTGCAGCAGTTTGTTTCTTAAAAGATACATAGTTGTTTTGGATCCTTTTCTGTTTTCTAGTTTTTGCTCTTTTTCTGTTTTTTATCGTGTTGTCATTGCTGTTACTAACAGCTGTGATGTGTCTTTCTTTACTCTTTTAAATGTAGTCCTTCTCAAGTCCTTGTATTGATGAATCTGTCCAATCCTCAATGCTTGCAAGAACTCTTCCTTCTTCTTTTCTTGACACATAGAGTCTGTTTTTGTCATTTCTCAATTGTAAGGCGTTTTGCATAGTCATCAGTTTCTTTGTCCTTTGGTCTCTTTGTCTGATTTCCTTCCTTTGTTCGGTTGATGAATGGTCCAGAGTATCTTTCAAGGAGAAATTCCCTGGTGTTTATTGTTATCATTGATTCAATCCATTGGAGTTTTTAACAACAGTCTTCACTGGAATTTGAGTGATAGCAAGTCTCCCCAGGTCTCCGGGACTTTTCTGAGTTTTCTAGCCGATTTTACCAATATTCTCGATTCCTACGCTGATTTACCATTCCTCCAGTACTTTTCCCAAGCCTTTTGGAACCATTTCAAGTTCGCCGACAGCATTTAATATCAGCGTCACCTTCACGTGTCACAGTTTCTTTAGATTTATTTGGCAATGTCTAATTATTATTATACTCCTTACGAGCTTTTCACACCAGCGTTAACTGGTGGCCTTCCACTGGAGTCTGAGGGACAGCAAGTGTCCTGAGGTCTCCAGGACTCTTCTTTGTATTCTGGCCGATCACAATTCTGTAATTTGGATTGTCTCCATTTGTCCTCCGATTTTCAACTCTTCCAGCCTCCTTTCTAACCATTATGTTCAACAGCTTTCTAAGTTCTCCGGCAAGGTCTATGTACACGTTTCTCTTTTCGCTTTCTTTATTTTCCCTGCGCAGAGAGTAATCCTTTTTTTCTTTTTCTTTTGTGTTTGTTTGTTGATTATCACTTGGTCTGATCTTCTGACCGGGATAAGGTAATCTGTTTGTATATCAAAATGACAGGAAATTTTATGCGTATCATTCTCAAGGGCAGACTCTTGTTTATGCATGTACCATTGGTTTGTTGAGTTAGATTTCAATTCCTTGCACAATTCCCAGTGGAATACATTCCTCACCATGCCGTGTCTAGATTTATACGCTTTTTGCACTAATTTGCTGCATTCACTAATTGAATTTTATTGTTTTGTCTCTGTTACCACATAACAATTGCAATTTACTATAATTATTGTTATTATTATTACAATTATTAGAAGTAGTAATAGTAGTAGTAGACCGGGCCATTGGCCAAAGTGTTCGCCAATAGTCCGAGAGACAGGGGTCAAATCCCAGGTCGAGTCACACCAAAGACTCAAAAATGGTACTCGATGCCGCCTTGCTTAACATTCATCATTTTAAGGTAAGGTGCCCGTGGTGTAATGGCTATCATCTAAGAAAAAAGACACGACGACACGAGTTCAAATCCTAGACGAGACTGATTGCATTTCACAAGACATTAATACCCTTGGGAAAGGTAGGAATCCAATTATTCTCCCTCCAGCTATGGGTAAATAGTAGGGCAGACTGGGTTCTTCAGCCTTGGTTAGGCAACTAGTCTAGGAGAAGGAAAACTCTGAATTCAAACCTGTTAAACTCCGCTTAAAAATAGACCTTGTGTCATATCCTGCCCGAGCGGAGGGGTTGGTAAATATAATAAGGTAAGGATCAAGGGAGAAGTAGAGCAATCCAGAGAAAGGAGTAACGCCCTCCCCTACACCTCGGTTTTGGTCTCTTTGTTTAATGGCATATTAACCTTCGTGAGTCATTTAATACCAAAGCCATCCGTCAAGCAGAACAGCAGTGATGCTACTTAACCCATAGCTGGGAGAATAATTGGCCTTATACCTTTCTCAAGTGTATTTGTCCGAAAGTGATCATAATAGCGCGAAAAGGAAGTGGAAATTGCCAGGAGTTGATACCAGTTTCAATCGTCGATCCTTCAGTGTAGTTCTTCATAAGTGTTGTATTTCTTTCTGATGAAGAAAGTTGCCTTTCTCTTTGAGTCAGTAGGCTATGCTATGTTTTCTTGTAACGACTAGAATAAGTTGAGCCTTGCCGATGAAATGAAAATACCAGTTCTAGTTATATATATATATATAGACAATTTAACAAAAAGGAATAAAAGCATCTCTAATTGAATATATATTAGCAATCTATGCCACAAAAGAACACAAGACAGTAATTTGGAATCTGTCAGCAAAATTCAATCAGAATATCAACAGTCTTTTGTGGTTAGGCGGCTTTTGCGTGTGTTCTGGTCTGCCTTTCCTTTACTTACAAAGTCCGTTTGCCCGTTTGCCAACTATCTTGCGTCTCACCAAAATCCCTTGTGGGGTGTCCTCGTGGTGTAATGGTTAAAGCGATGAACTGCGGAATCGTTGTACGCGAGTTCGTACTCCAGTCGCGCTATTACGTTCACTTTCGGGCAAATACCCTTGGGAAAGGTATGAACCCCCTTATTCTCCCTCCAGCTATGGGTAAATAGTAGGACGGACTAGGTTCTTCAGCCTTGGTGAGGCAACTAGTCTAGGAGAAGGAAAACTCTGAATTCAAAACCTGTTAAACTCCGCTTAAAAATTGACCTTGTGTCATATCCTGCCCGAGCGGAGGGGTTGGTAAATAGTACCAAAATCCCTAAAGTCGAGCTGAATTTAAGTATGATTCTCCGCTCACGTAAGTAAAGAAAAGTTGGCAACCGTAGTCGAGGGCGACTATAAGGCTCCCTTTTCAATAGCTACTACACTGATGAGTAGGGGAGGGCGCTTCTTCATTCCCTGGATTGCTTCACTTTACCCTTGATACGTACCTTATATTGCTGAGTGTTAAGCAATGAGGTATCAAGTACCATTTTTAAACTCTTCGGTATGACGCAACCTGGAATTGAACCCAGATCTCCCGGACCATTGGCGAACCCTCTACCCACAAACTGTAAAAACAACAAAATTACTCAACTCTCATCGGCCTAGTGGGTAATGTTCGCCAATGATCCTGGAGATCTGGGTTCAGTCCCCAGTCGTGTCATACCAAAGACTTTAAAAATGGAACTTGATACCTCCTTGCTTAACACTCAGCAATATAAGGTACGTTTCGAAGGTATTGAGGAGCAATCCAGGGAAAATAGTAGCGCCCTCCCCTACACCTCGGTGTAGTACCTATTGAAAAGGGAGCCTTCTGGTCGCCCTCGACTAAAGGTCGCCAACTTTACTTTACTTACATTGTTTGAAATCATTTTCTTATGTTTTGATTTTTCACCATTTCAATCAACACTACAGTTCACAAAATCAAAATATATTCGGCTAACATCTTCGTCCGAAACGACATCAAAACAAAACTCTGACCAGTCCAATTTCGAGGAAACACCCGGCTTTTCGACAAATATTCTCGCCAATGGAAAATTATTAGTATCTAATCCTATACTATTTTGACAAAATCACTGCTTCGTGAAAATTATAATACTTTCCAAAACAAACGAAGATATTCACCAAAAAGTCTGTTACCTAGTCACAAAGATTCTTTTTCCCTGTACAGATAGCATTCCTCTTGAAACCTTTTATGCCATGTCCAAATCTGCATTGCAATTGGTGAATCTTTGGCGAATTCTTTTACAAATGCCCGGTGCGTATTCTTGGTCGACTCTGTTCAAGCATACTCTAACTCTTTCTTTGACAGTAAATGGCATTTCTATACCTGAAAAGAAAAAAAATAAGCTTTAAATATAATCATTAGAATTGTTCAGCATTTGCTGCTAAAATTTGAGATTATTTGAGAATTGGCCGTCATATTAGATTACAAAATGATATCAATTTTCTGAAACACCATGTACATTACTTCGGAAGAAGATTATTTTAAGAAATAGATCTTCATAAAATGAAAGCTTTTTTCAGCAAGTTAGACTTTTCTTAATGAGAGACAAAGCGAAGAAGTGAACATTGTATAAGAGTCACTGACTTGCATAAAATTTCATATTAGATCTAATCGTTATGGTAATGGCATTCCTGACAAAGCTATCGTGTACTAGCCAATATCAGTGCCAATTGTCCCCGCAGAATTACAATTAAATCATATGCACTTCCTGGTTTCCACTCTGCTGCCGCTGCCTTTGCAACAGTCTGCGATCAAGCAAACAATGATAGTGATTCTGATGGAATCTAGTTGCCATAGTAACAATGATACTCACGCCTCTCGGCTGATGAAGGAATCACGGACGCTAGTAACTCTTTGGGGGAACCTGATGTAACAGTTCTACTGCCTGCAGACTTCCTGAATATCGGACATTGCTCTCCCCTATCTCTCTCCCCCCTCTATCGCTCTCTCTCTCTTTCTCTCACAGACGCTTTTTTTCTTTCTTTCTTTTTAATTAGAACGGGCAAGAGATATTTCACGTGCTTCTCAACCAGACTTTTGCGAGTATGCTTTCCTTTTTTGCCATGGAACCGTTATCACATCTTGAAAAATAGCAGCCGTCCTTCCAGACATTTCTTGACTTCGTCAAATCATCCTGTACTAAGTTGCAATCGGAACAAGAACGATAGGAATTAAACAGAAAAAAAATGTAATTAAAAAAAAAAAAAGATTCAATCTATTTTTGAGGATTTTTTTGAAAATAAGGATGCATTGTTTTTGTTTTTTTTTTGTTTTGCTTTGTTTTTTTAATTACTTCGTCAACGTTTCAGGGATTATCATTATTATCATTATTATTATTATTTACTCATTAGAGTTTTCCGCATCAGTATTAGCTGATGGTTTTTCACTGGAGTCTGAGTAACAGCAAGTCTCCTCAAGTCTCTAGGACTCTTCTCAGTATTCTGGCCGTTTTCAATAATGATTTCCACTCGTCCGCCAACTTCCAAGTCCTCCAGTCCCTTTAATAATCCTTGAGTTACCATGCGAAAAGCGCTTATCCCAATTGGTACAATCGTCTCTTTCATGTTCCATAGTTTTTCAATTCTCAAGCTAAGTCGTGGTACTTATCCTTCTTTTCACATTCTTTCAGTTTTATTCCGTGGTCAGCCGGGACAGCAAAGTCAACAATTTTGCAAGTTCTCTTTTTTTTTGTTGATTATCATTAGGTCTAGTCTTCTGGCCGAGATTTGGTGATCCGTGTGTATGTCAAAGTCCCAAAGGAGTTTACGTGTGTTATTTTCTAGGACATATACCATTTGTTTGTATGGCCAAATTTAAATTTCTTGCACATCTCCCAGTGGATTACCTTGCTGACCCAGTCATGTCTAGTCTTATATTCCTTCTGCGCTAATTTGTTACATTCGCTTCTTATGTGATTGATAGTTTCATTTCTGCCACCGCATAGCCTACATTTGCTATTTTGTTGCGTCTTATCTATTTTCGCTTCGATATGATTGGTTCTTATGGCGTTGTTTTGTGCTGCTATTAGGAGAGATTCTGTTTCTCTCTTAAAATTTCCTTTTCTTTGCCATATCCAAGTTTAGTCGTGTGAGATGTCGTTTATTAGTCGTTTAAAACGCCCATAGAGTTGTTTTCCTTGCCATTTTTGTTTCCTAGTTATTGTCATTCAGTTGTCTACAGTGTTGTCAGTATCGTTTCTGATGGCTGTAATCAGTCATCCTTCGTGTTTTTCTATGTAGTCTTCGAGTCGTTGTATCGATGCGTCAACACTATTTTCAATGTTAACAAGTCCTCTTCCTCCCTCTTTTCTTGAAACATATAGTCTGTCAACGTCGTCTCTGGGATGTAATGCCCTATGCATTGTCATTAGTTTTCTTGTTCTTTGGTTCATTTGTTTAAGTTCATCTCTGGTCCACTTGCGAAAGGGTCCGGAATATCTAACGAGTGGTACAGCCCAGGTATTTATTCCTTTGATAAGGTTTTATCAACAGAGTTTTGTCTCGAGTAGCTTTCTTGTTCTCCTGAGATATTTTTTAAAATTTTGTCTTTCATTTCCACTTGTTTGATAATGTCAACCTCCAAAATGCCCTAGTATTTGTACGTTTCCTTTTCTCCGAGCGTTCTAATCTGGTCTCGATTTGGTAGTTCCATTCCTTCAGATGTCGTTTGCCACTTTTCATGACGAGCATGATACATTTATCTATGCCAAATTCCATTCCTATGTCCTGACTGTACATTCTAACTGCGTGTACTAGAGTTTCCAGTTCTTTTTCATTTTTGGCAAATAGTTTGATGTCATACATGTACATTAAGTGATTGATTTTTTCCTCCGATCTATTAAGTTTGTATCCAGCCGTGCATTTTCTGAGTATGTGGTTAAGTAGCATCATTGCACTCATGAATTGTAAGGGTGATAGAGCATCTCCTTGGAAAATACCTCTTTGGATCTTTGCTTCGGCTAAGCTTCTTCCTCCTGCTGTCAGTTCCACTCTCCAGGTGTTATTATCATTTACTCCTTTTGAGTTTTTCCCATCAGTGTTAGCTGATGGATTTTCACTGGAGTTTGATTGACAGTAAGTCTCCTCAAGTCTCCAGGACTCGTCTTAGGATTCTGGCCGTTCTCAGCAATGCTGTTGTTTGGATAGCATCTACCCGTCCGCCGACTTCCAAGTCTCCCAGGCCTTTTAATAATCCTTTAGTTATTGTGCCTAACGCACCAATCACACTTGGCACAATCGTTACTTTCATGTTCCACAGCCTTTTCAATTTTCTAGCAAGGTCGAAGTACTTATCTTTCTTTTCACATTCCTTCAGATTTATTCTGTGGTCCGCCAGGATAGCAAGGTCGACAATTTTGCAAATGCTCTTTTTTTTTTGTTGATTATTATAAGGTCTGGTCGTCTGGCCGAGATTAGGTGATCTGTTTTTATTATTATTATTATTATTATTATTATTATTTTACGGACAAAAACCTTAATTGTTTGTTGGTTTCTATCGTCAATTCTTTTTTTTTTCTTCTTTTTTTTTCCACTTTCAGTTTTCTTTTGTTTTCTTTTACTTATTCATCTGTTCGTTTGTATATAATTTTTTTTTGAGGGGTCCAAGCTATTTTTAATTTGTGTTTTTTTTTTTGTCCTGGTATTTTTCTTCCTCTCCAACTTCTTTTATTTTTCAAATACTTCTTATTCGTATTTCTTTTCGTCATTCTTCTTCTTCTTCTTTCTAATTTGGTCAGTTTTCTTTTTCTTCCTTTTCTTCTCTTTCTTCTCTGCATTTCTTTTACCTCCTTCCCCTCCTCTCCTTCTTCCTCCTTCTTTTAGTTCATTTTTGTTTTTTCTTAGCCTCTTTTTCATCTTTTCCACCTCTTTTTCCTCTTTTTATCTTTCGACTCGTTTCTTTTGTTATTTCCCTACTTTTTATTCTTCTCCTACTTTTTTCTTTCTCTTATTTTTTTTTTCTTTTTACTAATTCATCTCCATCTAAACCATTCTTTTATCCTCAATCAATATTTTTTCTTCTTTCACTCTTCTTCATCCTCATTCTTTCTTTCTCGTAAACTGTTGAAAACCTTCTTATTATTATTATTCTTATTCTTATTCTTCTTTCTAGTCAGTTTGATTTGATTTAATTTTTTGTAACGTTCTATCTCATTGAACTTCTGCTTTCCAGCCGGAAATTGCCATAAAAAATGAGTCTGTCTTGCTCCATTTAGTTGTAAAGAATTCGACAAGTTCAATGACTGGAATTAGAGCTTCTCTTTGATCCTCTTCTAATTATTTCAATGGAATATACCTTCCAAAGACCATATATATATATATATATATAGAGAGAGAGAGAGAGAGAATTGTCATTCACTGAATGGATATGCCAAGTTGCTATGTATCAATATTTCTCAAGTATATATATATATATACATACACACATATATGTATATTTATAGAGAGAGTAAAAGAGAGAGAATCCTTTATATCCGATCGAGTATGTATCGCTAATTGGGGGAACGGTGATTGGTGACTCAGTTTCTGGGCTGTGCGACTAGGTTCGATGATCATATAGGCGAGAAACTGACAGACACTAACTTCCGTTGACTATTTCTATGCTTTCCAAACTTTTCTCTCTCTCTCTCTCTCTATATATATATATATATATATAATCATATCGTACTGTTAGCACAGATTCTCTTTAACCATTCATATTTATCATTCATCGCTTCCCTTAGATCTTCTAGACTACATCCTATGTCTGTACAGAGCTGTTGTATAAAAGTTCTACTTCGTTATCTTGCTCGTCCGTGTGAAGGGGTCCATTGCAGAACCTCGCTTATGAGTTCGTCCTTACTTCTCTAGCAGTGTCCTGCATGTCTTGTTCGTCTTATTTGGATACTTTTAGAGATGGTAGGTAGGTGGCCGAAAAGCTGCTGCTTTGTGGGATGTTGCTTCCAGGATTTGTTCAATATAGATCGTAGCATTCAAATGTAATTCCCGTCAAGCTTTTTCTCTATACGCTTAGTCAGCGTCCATGTGGTGCATCCATACAGTAGAATTGACACAAACTCAGCTTGGAAAAAATTGTGTTTTATTTTATCGGATGTCTGACTTCAAAATAATCGATAACCTATCGATAGCTATCCATATTTTCCAACCCCTCCGCTCGGGCAGGATATGACACAAGGTCAATTTTTAAGCGAAGTTTAACAGGTTTGAATTCAGACTTTTCCTTTTCCTACACTAGTTGCCTCACCAAGGCTGAAGAACCTAGTCTACCCTACTATTTACCCATAGCTGGAGGGAGAATAATTGGATTCATACCTTTCTCAAGGGTATTAGTGCTATGTGAAATGCAATCAGTCTCGTCCAGGATTTGAACTCGTGTTGCTGTATCAATTTCCTACGACGATAACCATTACACCATGCGCACCTCTCGATAGCTATCCATGTCTTCGCTAGTCGCATATTGATGTCATTTCAGTAGATGAGATGCAGCTTCCGAGGTACGTGAACTTGTTCTCTAGTTACAGAGTACTACATTGTAGTGTGGGGATGTCTTCTTTTTTTTTTTTATTAAAATAGACATACTGTGTTTTGTTTGCATTCACATGGAGACTAATGCAACCTGCTGCCTGCTACACACTATATAGCTGTCGGGAAAATCGTAACTTACCTGGCTAGCGTGTGCGCATGTTTTGTAGGGTTCAGTCGCTTAACAAAAAAAAGCTAAAATGGCGACACACAGTTGCTTTTATATTTGACTATCTCGCGTGAGTATGGAAATCAGCTTTCAAACTAGAGTAGCATTGATTTGACTTGGGTTGGTGTATTTTCAAGAAGCAATATGTCATCTGCGTAGTTTGCGTCCGCAATAGTTTCTGAGAAGTTTCGTCTGCCTCTGGCCTTTTTAAGTGTAAAGCCATTGTGTATATATATATATGTGTGTGTGTGTGTGTTTAAAGATGAACAAAAACGAGAAAACAAGCAGGAATATTTCTTTTTTTGTTATTTGATTCTTAATTGTTCTCAACTAATCTTGACCTTAAGTCATCGCCAGGAGAAAAGTTTTATGGGGGGAAGGATATTTTTTTAGAAAGATTTTGTTTAAAGTTCTGGAAAGAGTTGATATGCTGTAAGAGAGGCGATGGGGAGGACACTAGTGACATAACCTATTCATGAGTTGAATGAAACTTATTTTCAGGTATCTAAGTGTCTTCAACTGACCTTTATGCATCTGTTGTGAGGACACCTGCCCAATGAACTCTACATTTGTTTGATTTGGTTTGGTTTCATTGTTTAATGGAATATCAACCTTTGTAGGTTATTTAATGCCAAAGCCATTCTCCTAGAAGAACAGTAGGGGTACTATTTAACCCATAGCTGGGAGGATAAGGGGGTTCATACCTTTCCCAAGGGTATTTGCCCGAAAGTGAACATAATAGCGCGACTGGAGTACGAACTCGCATACTACGATTCCACAGCCCATCGCTTTAACCCTTACACCACGAGGACACCCCCTCTACATTTGTGTCATATATGTTAAACCTGGAAAGGGTGTGTTTGAAATTAGCCGTAACTGTTTAATTCACCGCAAGAAAAAGATCTAAAAGTGTTTCAACCCATAAAATGCAGGGCGAATATCACAATATTCCAAGGATAAGATAATGAAATAAGATATAGAATAAGAGCAATCTTGACTATATTTTGGTTAGCCAATGACAATATGATTGATGCTGACATGACAGTAAATATTTATATGACTCAAAATTAACATGAACGAGTACATTACTTCTATTAAATCGATCAGTTTCGATTTCTTATTTTTACCTTCGTGGATTATTTAATGCCAAAACCATCCTCGTAGAACAATAGTAGTTGTACTATTTAAGGTTTCTTTGTTAAATGGCATATCAACCTTCGTGGATTATTTAATGCCAAAGCGATCCTATTAGGAGAATAGCAGTGGTACTATTTAAGCCATTGCTGGGAGGAGAAGGGCGCTCATACAATTCCCAAGGGTATTAGTCTAAAAGTAAATGTAATAGTGTGACTGGAGTTCGAATTTGCTTACTCTGAAGCCTCAGTCCAGTACTTTAGCGACTACGCCACGAGGACTACCCTATTGAATGGATCAGTCAAATGGATTACCAGCTAACCTCAAGATCATAGCCGTGAAATTCGGTGTCATGGTTTTTGCTCTGTCTGAAATATTTCATAATTGATAATATATTGTGAAATTGTTTTACATTTTTCTGTATTGAGTCCGTTCGATGAATAAAAATTATTTCTTGATTCTTCTATCCCTCCCTCCCCACTGTCTCTGTCTCTGTCTTTCTGTATATATATCTATATATATTCCTATCTGTCTCTCTCCCAGTATATATATATATATATATATATATATATATATATATATATATATTGTATCGAGAAAAGATGAACGGGTGACGTAGCATATTCCTTCGTTGAATAAAAATCATTTCTTGATCCTTCTATCCATCCATATATCTACTAATCTCTCTCTCTCTCTCTCTCTCTCTCTCTCTCTCTCTCTCTCTCTCTCTGTATATATATCAGCTGGGGCTGTAGAATACACTAACTGCAGCTCTGATGGGTAAACCTAACGAGTGTCTTGTTTATGACTCTAAACCATCAGATGGCTAGGGTCCAGCCTTGCAGATTTAGGGAATGTGGAGCCCCCCTTTATTACCGTAGCTTCCAGGTCTACTCTGATCCAGAGTGATAGCACCTGATAGGGTCCTATCTATGGGTCGAATAAAAAACTGTGTGCAAACAAATGACTGATTTTTAATTGTTAGCGTTTCATAGTAATACCTGGAACCATTTAACTGTGTGCAAAAAAGAGAGCACAGTATGTTATCTACAAGATGTGTTTCGAAAACATATATATTTAATATATATGTATAAAATAGGATTTGGTATTAATAACAAACAATGGTTGATATGCCATAAAACCCAATTGAACCCGACGGAAATCGTTGCTAGGTCCCTATGTTCTCGATTCTTCATCTGATTTCCAATTCCTCCAGTCTCCTTTCAAAACCTTTGGGGATTGATCCAAAGGCACCCAGTTACAATCAGTATCACCGCCACGTTCATGGTTCACAGCTTCTTCTTTTTTTAACTCTATGGCAAGGTCCAAATATTTGCCTATATATATATATATATATATATATCTGTCTGTCTGTGGATGACAATATATGCTCCCCCATGGGGGTTGAGCTCTCTGGCGAAGGAATTGTCGGCCGCCGCTAGCGTAATGCAAAGCTCTTCGAAAGAATTGAGCACTCTGGTCGCCGATAGGGTATAAAAAAATGTAAAGAAAGGCTGCTGCTGCTGTTGCTAAAAAATACCTAAAAATTCCCTTAGCCAACGTGGTCCGCTTGGTGGCCGAGAGGTCTGAAACTTAGTCTAACGTAAAAGTTGGGCGGGTTTCGATCCCGGCTTCGAGCGTCCTGCGTGTCTAGCCACACACACTGAAGAGTTCTGATAGAACGAAACAGTCTGTCTGTGGATGACTATATATATTTCTCTCTTTTATATTTTATCTGTTGTGAGTGGAACAGCAAAATCCACTGCATGGCGAGTTCTCATTTTTTGTTGTTATCAATGAACCCTGGTCTGTTTTTCTGGCCGAGATTAAGTGATCCGTTTGTATCTCAAAATCCTAGAGAATTTTATGCATCTCTTGGACGGATTCTGGTTTGAATATGTAGCATTTGGTAGTATGGTCAAAATTCAATCACTTGCACAGTTCCCAGTGGATCATCTTTCCCACCCAGTCATATTTTCTCTTGTACTAATTCTGTTCAAGTTTGATACATTCAGTTTTATGCCATTAATAATTTCATCATTTTTTTCATCTTATCCAACATTTGCTAATCTGTTGCGTTTTATCAATTTTTTCTTTAACCTAATTGGTCCTTATGTCGATGTTTTGTGCTACTAGTAGAAGAGATTAACTTTCTTCTTTTAGATTTTCCTTTCTTAGCCATGAACATGTCATCTTGTGTGCAAATTCACTAAATTGTCGCTTTAATTATCCATACAGTTTTTTTTTTTTTCATCCCATTTCTGCTTCCTTGATATTGTTATTTTTGTGTCTATAGTTCTGTTGTTAATGCTGTTATTTGTAGCTGTAATTGATCTTTCTTTATTTCTATTAAAGAAGTCTTCGAGTCTTTCTGTCGACGCATTAACGAAAACTTCAATACTGGCAATATTTCTCTTCCTTTTTCTTTTCTTGACGCATACAGTTTATGATATAATCTCAGATGTAACGTCTTGTGCATAATCATTAATTTCTTTGTCCTTTTGTTCATTCATCTAAGTTCATCCATTTTCCATTATCAGAATTGTTCTCTGTCTCTTTCAAGGCGGTGTGAGGGTGGTTAGGAGCTTATCGCTTTCATAAAACTTTGATAAAACTACAAGAAGTATTTAAAGAAACATTCTCATTTGTCTAAGGCCATCCTTTCTTATAGTTTCCTACATCTTCACTTGTATAAAGGTGTATCCTTCAAATATTCCCAAGTTATTCAAACTTTTTCTTCTCTCCATTCGTCCTAATGCATTTTCATTTGTCTAAGATCTTCTTTTCTTATTGGTTCCTTCATCATCACTTGTTTGATGATGTCAGCTTCCAATATTCCCAAGTTACTCATAGTTATTTTTTCTCTCCAATATTCCTAATGCATTCTCTTTGTCTGAGGTCTTCTTTTCTTATTGGTTCCTTCATCTTCACTTGTTGTATGGGGTCTGCATCCAATATTCCCAAGTTACTCATAGTTTTTCTTCTCTCCAATCATCCAAAAGCATTCTCATTTGTCTAACGTCTTCTTTTTTTATTGTTTCCTTCATCTTCACTTGATTGATGGCGTCTGCATCCAGTATTCCCAAGTTACTAATAGTTTTTCCTCGCTCTAAACATCTTAATGCATCCTCATTTGTCTAGGGTTTTCTTTTCTTATTGGTTCCTTCATCTTCACTTGTTTGATGGTGTCTCCTTCCAGTATTCCCCAGTTACTCATTGTTTTTCTTCTCTCCAATCATCTAATGCATTCTCATTTGTCGAAGGCCTCGTTTTCTTATGCGTTCCTTCAACTTCAATTGTTTTATGGTGTCGGCATCCTATATTCCCAAGTTACTCATAGTGTTTCTTCATTCCAATCATCCAAATACATTCTTGTTTGTATATGATGTTCTTTTCCTATTGTTTCCTTCATCTTCACTTGTATAAAGGTGTATCCTTCAAATATTCCCAAGTTTCTCATATTCTTTCTTCTTCCCAATAATCCTAATGCATTCTCATTTGTCTGAGGTCTTCTTTTCTTATTGCTTCCTTCATCTTTACTTGTTGGATGGTGTCTGCTTCCAATATTTCTATGTTACTCATAGTTCCCATCTCTCCAATCATCTAATGCATTGTCATTTGTCTGGGTTTTTTTTCTTATTGTTTTTTTTTCATCTTATTTGATAGTGTCTACATCCAATATTCCCAAGTTACCTGTAGTTACTCTTCTTTCCCGTCATCCTAATGCTTTGTCATTTGTATAAGATGTTCTTTTCTTATTGTTTCCTTCATCTTTACTTGTTTGATGGTGTCTGCATCCAATATTTCCAAGTTACCTGTAGTTTTTCTTCTCTCCAGTCATCCTAATGCATTCTCGTTTGTATAAGGTTTTCTTTTCTTATTGTTTCCTTCATCTTCACTTGTTTGTTGGTGTCTGATTCCAATATTCCCAAGTTACTCATAGTTTTTCTTCTCTCAAAACATCGTAATGCATTTTCATTTGTCTAGGGTTTTCTTTTCTAATTGGTTCTTTTCTTCACTTGTTTGAAGGTGTCTGCATCCAATATTCCTAAGTTATTCATTGTTTTTCTTCTCTCCAATCCTCCAAACGCATTCTCATTTGTCTAACGTCTTCTTTTCTTATTGTTTCCTTCATCTTTACTTGATTGATGGCGTCTGCTTCTAATATTCCCAAGTTACTCCTAGTTTAGGGTTTTTTTTCTTATTGGTTTCTTTCTTCACTTACTTGATAGTGTGTCCTTCCAATATTCCCAAGTTACTCAAAGTTTTTCTTCTCTCCAATCATCCAAACACATTCTCATTTGTCTAACGTCTTCTTTTCCAATTTTTTCCTTCATCTCCATTTGTTTGATGGTGTGAGCATCCAATATTCCCACGTTACTCCTAGTTTTTCTTCTCACCAATCTTCCTAATGTATTCTCATTTGTCTAAAGTCTTCTTTTCTTATTATTTCCTTCATCTTCATTTTTGATGGAGTATGGATCCAATATTCTCACGTTACTCATATTATTTCTTCTCTCCAATCATCCTAATGCATTCTCATTTGTCTAAGGTCTTCTTTTCCTATCGCTTCCTTCATCCTCAATTGTTTGATGGTGTCAGCATCCAATATTCCCAAGTTACCAGTAGTTTTTCTTCACTCTAATCATCCTTATACATTCACATATTTCTAAGATCTTCTTTTCTCATTGTTTCCTTTATCTTGACTTGTTTGATGGTGTCAGCTTCCAATATACCCAAGTTAGCCATAGTGTCCTTCTCTCCAATGATCTAATGCATTGTCATTTGTCTGGGTTTTTTTTCTTATTGTTTTTTCATCTTATTTGATGGTGTCTACATCCAATATTCCCAAGTTACCTGTAGTTACTTTTCTTTCCCGTCATCCTAATGCTTTGTCATTTGTCTAAGATCTTCTTTTCTTATTGTTCCCTTCATCTTTACTTGTTTGATGGTGTCTGCATCCAATACGTCCAAGTTACCTGTAGTTTTTCTTCTCTCCAGTCATCCTCGTGCATTTTCATTTATCGAAGGTCTTCTTGACTTATTGGTTCCTTCATCTTCACTTGTTTGTTGTGGTCAGCTTCCAATATTCCCAAGTTACTCATAGTTTTTCTTCTCTCTAACCATCCTAATGCATTCTCATTTGTCTATGGGTTTTTTTCTAATTGGTTCTTTCCTTCACTTGTTTGATGGTGTCTGCATCCAATATTCCTAAGTTATTCATTGTTTTTCTTCTCTCCAATCATCCAAACGCATTCTCATTTGTCTAACGTCTTCTTTTCTTATTGTTTCCTTCATCTTTACTTGATTGATGGCGTCTGCTTCCAATATTCCCAAGTTACTCCTAGTTTAGGGATTTTTTTCTTATTGGTTCCTTTCTTCACTTACTTGATAGTGTGTCCTTCCAATATTCCCAAGTTACTCAAAGTTTTTCTTCTCTCCAATCATCCAAACACATTCTCATTTGTCTAACCTCTTCTTTTTTTATTGTTTCCTCCATCTTTACTTGATTGATGGCGTCTGCTTCTAATATTCCCAAGTTACTCCTAGTTTAGGGTTTTTTTTCTTATTGGTTCCTTTCTTCACTTACTTGATGGTGTGTCCTTCCAATATTCCCAAGTTACTCAAAGTTTTTCTTCTCTCCAATCATCCAAACGCATTCTCATTTGTTTAACGTCTTCTTTTCTTATTGTTTTCTTCATCTTTACTTGATTGATGGTGTCTGCTTCCATTTTTCCTAAGTTACTCATAGTTTTTCTTCTCTCCAATCATCATAATCCCTTCTCATTTGTCTAAGGTCTTTTTTCCTATTGTTTCCTTCATATTCACTTATACGATAGTGTCTGCTTCCAATATACCCAAGTGACTCGTAGTTTTTCTTCTTTCCACCCATCTTAATATATTCTTGATATCTAAGTCCTATTCTTTCGGCTTATTACCTTTTCCCACTTTTCTTTATCAGCATGACACATTTTTCCTTACCATATACCATTCTCTATCCTGGCTGTATATTCATATTGCTTGTACCAGGATCCCCAATTCTTTTTCTTTGTTTGTAAATACCTATATATCATCTTTGTTCTTATAGTGATTAATCTTTTTTTGTGATTTTATAAATTTGTAGCCTTCTATGTACTTCGTAAATACGTAGTTGTGTGACATCTTTGCTATAATGAATTGTATTGCTGAGTGTGAGTCTTCCTGGAAGATTCTTCTTTGGATTTTTAACTCTTAAGGATTTGACCTCTAGTTTTCCAAGGAATTTTAAATGATGTGTATACTTTGTCGAATATTTTGTACATTTTAAAACACTCTATTTTCCAAGATTGCAGGGCCATATCATCGGCTTTTTTGTCGTTAATCCCTGTCATGGATATATTTTTACGTTTAGCTTTGGCTTCTTTGTGGGTATGCTGCTCTAAAAATAGTTTGTAGTTTCTTCCCATTGCTCCCCTGCGGCATATTTTATGTTCTTCCAGAAAAATATTCTTATTCCTGTGAGTTTTTTCCCACTTATGTTTGCTGGTGATCTTTCATTGAAGTCTGAGTGACAGCAAGTTTCCTCCGGTATCCAGGACTCTCCTCATTATTCTTGTTGACCATAACAATGCTATGGTCTGTATATTCTCGACTCCTCCTCTGATTTCCAATTGTTCCTGTCTTTTTCAAATCTTTTTTAGGGGGATGAAACCTTTAAATCATTAACTCGAAATTTTCTCAGTTGATTGAGATGGCACTTATGTATGTTCTTGGGACCTCGGATAAAATTAACTTGTTCTCCCACTCGTTGTTTTACTGTGCCCACGTCACAAAACGTCAGGTTATTTTTATAAATTTTGAATTACACTTCTTTGCCACAGGTGTAACATTTTTTTGGAAGAGTGACTGTCTTTTTAAATTTTGCTTGCCTTGGAATGAGTTTGTCAAACACTGATCTTATTTTTTTTTGCGAACATAGTTTCTACGGGCGAACGTCCCATAGATGTGTTTGGGTTGGGCATTATTCTGTATACCTGCAGAAACTGTTGCAGCGCCCTATCTGTCGGAATGCCTTGTGCCTTTTTCAGAGCCCTTTTCAAGGAATCCACAAATCTCTCCGCCTGTCCGTTTGACCTTGGATGGTATTGCGGAGTTGTGATGTGCTTCAACGGATACGTATCGCAGAATTTATTAAATTCATTAGACGTGAACTGCGTCGCATTGTCCGTAACTAGAAAATCAACTACGCCGAAGCGGGCAAATAGTTCGTGTAGGAGCCCTATCGTGCAATTTGTGGTAGGTCTTTTACATTTCAAAACTCCCAGCATGTTTTATTTTCTTCCAGAAAAATATTCTTATACCTGTGAGTTTTTTCCCACTTATGTTTGCTGGTAATCTTTCATTGAAGTCTGAGTGACAGCAAATTTCCTCCGGTATCCAGGACTCTCCTCCTTATTCTTGTTGATCATAACAATGCTATGGTGTGGATGTTCTCGACTCCCCCATTTTTCACAGCTTTTTGAGTTCTCTAGTGAGGTATAAGTATTCGAATGTCTTTTCGCTTTCTTTTATCTTAATTTGTATTCCGATGGGTCGGTAAAATCTATAAGATAACAAGTTCTTTTTCTTGTTTGTTAACATTAGGTCTTCTAAAGGGGATTAGGTGATTCGTTTTTATCTCAAAATCCTAGACTATTATAATTATTGTTGTTGTTGTTGTTGTTTATAATTATTAAATACTGAATATTACTCACACAATGCAAAAGTGCATGGCGTAAGAGAGGAAATAGAAAATGAAATCAGAGGCGAAACTTTCAATATCATAAAGTAATATATAAAAAATTAGTTAAAAAATTGTTGTTTTCTGGTTACTGAACACAAGAAGTAGTAATAATAAGACAAACCACGATATGTGAGGAAAATAGTTATATTTACAGGAAAGAGTATTTACAAGAGAGAGACTGTTAGTAATCAGAACATAGTATTAGTGATAGAGTAATGATGTACTTCAACAATAGGAACGACTCTTCTGTTTTGACTTGTAGGCTTATTCCTAGATTGATCTCCGCTACTGCCATATATGGCAGATGGAACAGCTCATTATGCTGAAAAGGTTGGTGATACCCAACAAAAATGGTTCTACGATATAAGGAGAAGCTAGTTAATATATAAAAGGGGGTAAAAGAGGCTCTAGTCATGATAAAGCCGTGGTGAAACCAATTTTTCGAGGAGAAAATAACTCTACTATCAAAACTGAAAAGAGAAGCACCAGCATCAAACCTCTGCTGATTGGTCGGTAAACCATTGAGGGTAAAAGTCTTAGAGAAAGTTCTGGAATAAAATCTGCAATTTGCAGGTACCAGTTAACTTTCTATGCTTTTCATTAGGTTGTCACTACGAGGGTCATTAAATACGTTTCCAGATTTTTTTCGTATGGGCAGTTTTATTGATAGTACACACATGAAACTCTAGTCCCCTTCCAAGTAATCTCCTCCGGCTGCAATGCACTTGTACAGTTCCAACAACTTTTGGAGGGCCCCATAAAAGTCCTCTTGCGTGAGTGTGTCAATGACCTTCGTCACAGCCTTATTCCCCACCTCAAATGTCTCATAACGACAGCCTTTGAGCTTAGGGAATACCCCAAAGTCACAGGGAGTAAGGTCTGTAACTGTCTTGATGCCCATCTTGCTCAAATAGTCTGTGACAAGGATGGAGTTGTGGACTGGTGCATTGTCCTGGTGGAAATGCCACTGAACCGATTTGAAGAGGGCTGGCGTCTCTTCCTGAACTCCATTAAAACCTCAACATAGTAAACCTAACCCTAACACTTTGGCCAATCACCTCTGGTGTATTGACTTCCTTATTCCTCCCACACCTCTCATCATCCCTCACAGACTCCCTGCCTTCTTTGAATCTCTTATGCCACTCAAAAACTGATGCTCGATTCATGTAAGATGGTCAAAAACCAGTCTGAAGCATTCCATACGTTTCTGTAGCAGCATTTTTTCCAAGTTTAAAACAGAATTTCATTGCATATCGTTCTTTTAAAGTGTCCTCACGTCCAGATTGCATTTTTGAAATTCACCAGCTGTGACAATTAGGCTTTAGTAGGGTGTATTCCATTTGCTGCTGTAGCTGTTGATTTGAACCTGAAATCATAAAAATTAGTCAGTCATGTCATAAGATATATAGCAATAACATACCGAATTTTCAAGAGTCTACGAAAAATTTAAATGCCCGTACGAAAAAACGTCTTGAAACTTATTGAAGGCACCACGTATTTAAACACTGGGTTCTTCAGTCTTGGTTAAGCAACCAGTCTCGGAAAAAGAAAATTGTAAACTTAAACCTGTTAAACTCCAATAAAAAAATTGACCTTTTGTCACATCCTGCACGTGCGGAGGGGTTCGGTAAATAATTATGCCATTCACAGTCTTCCCTAAATCGTACTACCTTGTCTTACTTCTTTATCATCTGATGCATCTGGTATATTTTTAATTATTTGAATTAGTTATTAATCAGGATGTTTAGGTTGCAATTTCGGTGGTGAAGACATCAATCATCTGTCAAGATGTAGCAGTTTTCATAGATAGATAGATAGATAGATAGAAATGACATAATATGATAGATAGATAGATAGATAGATAGATAGATAGATACCACGTCTTGACAGATGATAGATCTCTATATATTTATAACTGTAACCCTGAAAAAATATCAGAAGATAAAAACGTAGTTTTGATTCGAGTAACCCATCTTAGATGCTGAAATGCTTTAATAGAATAAAGCAATTTTCAGTCTAATTTGCAAGTGAATTATAATTTCATGGAGGTCAGTGTCACGTTGAACGTCCTCTTGTTCTTTTTTCTTTCTATCAATTAAATTTTCGATACAAGAGATATACTTGTAAAATATTAAATATACTTATTCACTTTTTTCACAGTCATCATGGACCGCTGTTACGAATAAAATCCAACAGGTTTGCTGAGCGTCTTGTATGAAATACAAATATTATTGATTTTAAACAAGGGTTCAACTGACAACCTTAAAATTAGTTTAGTTAGGTGTCTTTCTTCAACGGCATATCACACTTGGTGAGTTATCTAATACCAAAGGCATCCTTAAAGAAGGACAATGGTGGTACTTTTGAACACATAGCTTGGAAATAAGGGAGTTTATCCATTTCCCAAGGATATTTGTCCAAAAATGAACATAATAGTGCGATTGGGGTTTGTTGCAGTCCAGTACGTTTGCCACTATGCCACGGGCACTCCTCAACCCGGCACAATCTTAAGAGCGAATCGGCAATTTCATGTTAAACAACTTAATATACGCATGATGTGAGTTGCCTGTCGGTGAGTAGATGGTATGTTCGTGTGTGTGTTTGTATGAGAGAGAGAGAGAGAGAGAGAGAGAGAGAGAGAGATATTTTGTGTGTGCTTGTGAGTGTGTGTGTTTAATGACGTGCAGGCACAAGGTATCGGGTGGAGCTTGGGGTGGAGAGAGAGCCGTACAAGTCTGGAGTGAATCAGTCCCTCTGTCGACAGCCGACAAAATAAACAATTGTGGAACTTGGAATAAACAGAAACTGGTAAAGTAAATCGGGGTGTCGTGAAAAAAAAAAGCGAAAAATAGGTAGGAGCAAAAAGGAGGGCGAAAGGAAGGAAGGAAGGAAGGAATAATGTAAGAAGAAAAAGAAATAACAACCTACAAAGGAAAAGAAATGGGAAAGAAGAAGGAAGAACAAAAAGTTAAAAGGATGGAAGAAAGAAATGGTAGGAAAGAATAAAGGAAAAATAAAGGAGATATGGAAAGAAAAAACGGAAAAAGCGTAGGAGCCAAAAGGAGAATGATTTAAAGGAAGGAATGAAGGAAGAATGGAAGGAAGGAAGAATAGAAGGAAGGTAGGAAAGGAAAAAGGAAAGGAAGAATGTAAGAAGAAAAAGAAGGGAGAAAAGAAAAAATAAAGAAAATAGAGACAAAGGAATGAAAAAAAGGAAGGACAAAGGAATGAAAACATGGAAGTTAGAAAGAAAGCATTATAAGAATGAAAGATTTGGGGGAATGAAGAAAGAAAGAAAGAAAGAAAGAAAGAAAGAAAGAAAAAAAGAAAGAAAGTATTACACAAAAGGAGAATGAAGTAAGGAAAGATTTGTGGGAAGGAAGGAAGGAAGGAAGGAAGGAAGGAAAGGCGAAATATAGGCAGGAGTAAAACGAAGGGTGAAGCAAAGGAAAGAGGGAGAGAAAAAAGTTGAAAAAGAAGAAATGAAGTAAAAAAAAAGAAAGAAGGGAAGCATAAAAGAAAGGAAATCAGAAAGAAAGAGAAAAAAAGAAATATAAGAAAGAAAGTGGCAAACAAAACAAGAATGAAAGCAGAACAGAAGGAAAGAGAAAGAACTAAAATACAGAAAGAAGGAAGGAAGGAAAGAAGGAAGGAACAAAGGAAGAAAAGGTGGAAAAAGAAGGAACAAAAGAAGAAAAAGAAAGAATAGAATAAAACGAAGAAGGTAATAAAGAAACGAAAGGATTGAAAGAAATTGGTGAAATTGCAAAAATAAAAAAAAAAGAAATAAACAACAAACTATTTAGAGAATAGTGAAAGCGAAGAAAGAAAGAGGAGAAGAGAAAGAAAAGCGAAGAAAGAACCTGAAGAAAAGAATTTAGTCGAGAAGGGAATAAGGAAGAAAAGAGAGAAAAAGAAGAAAAGAAAGGAAAGAAGAGAAAAGAAAAAGTGAAAAAAAACTAGCTGCAAGAAAGAAAGAAAGAAAGAAAGAAGAGAAGAGAAAGAAAAGCTAAGAAAGAACCTGAAGAAAAGAATTTAGTCGAGAAGGGAATAAGAAAGAAAAGAGAGAAAAAGAAGAAAAGAAAGGAAAGAAGAGAAAAGAAAAAGGGGAAAAAAACTAACTGAAAGAAAGGAAGAAAGAAAGAAAGAAAAAAAGAACTGAGTGAAAGAACGAAAGAAAAAAGTGAAAACTGAAAAAGAAGAAAAAGAAGACAAAATTAGATAGAAGAGGGACTCTCTCCCCCTCTCTCTCTCTCTCTCTCTCTCTCTCTCTCTCTTACCTTTCTTTCTTTCTTTTTTAGAAGAAAAAAGTAACCGAAAGTTCGGCTCAATTATCCTAAATTTAATAAGCTTAGTTGTGGTACAAGCCCAAAAGTAGGGCGCACCCGATGAGAATCGAACTCATGAATAATGACCCGTTAATCTAGCTTGCAAACCATTACAAACTACTATAACTATAGGGTCAATTCTTTCAATCACATTCCGTAACTGTACGAGAGTACTGGCCTAAACCTTAGCCCTTTCTAGCCTTGTGCCACTCTCAACTAAGGTTACTAGATATCTAAGATTCGCTTATCAGATATCAAATGGTGTTAAATCTGATGAACGTGTTGGACATTCCACGCAGCCTCTTCCTAGAATTCATCTGACTAGAACTGTTTCGCCAAGATAAGAACTGTTATAAAAAAAACAAAAACAAAAAAAAAAAACAAGGGAGGTGTTCCATTTCGTGAAAATAAAATTCGTTCTCCCCTTCAAATAATAGAAGAATTCATGACACAATTGATCTTTGAAGCATGAAGAATATATATTTGTATTTTGGAGACAGTCCTAAGAAAACGGAGAAAAATCTCTAGATAAAATAAAAGGAATGTTTAAATCGAAATCAACAAGTAAAAGAAAGTAAAGAATGAATAAGGATAATTAATTTTTAAGTAAAAAGCAGGACGAAAAGAATTAAATAAATAAATAAGAAAAAAGAATAGATTGTATTTTTATTTTTCAAAAAAATTATAAATTACTCAAATTAAGACATACAAATCCAGAATTCAATATGGCGCCCGTGTTGAAAAAATGTGAAAAGCAGACGAGAAATCAGCAGACGTAGACCAGAGAAACTAGGCCCTGTTGTGTGTATTCGCATGTGTTCCTGTGGCTGAAGTGAAAGAAAACGGTGGCTCGTATCAATTTGCCTAATTGGTTTGACGCCATTGGCGTTGTAGGAACAACTGCAAACAGTAACGTCCGATAACCCAAGGTAAGGAGGTGATCGACAAACGAGATTCGTTTGCCCTCCCTTTCTCACTGACGGCCATTTGCCTAACTGATTAATGGAGGCGCTGAGCTCCTCTCCAATCCACTCCTACCCCAACTTCCGCTGTATTGCGCGAGCCTGCGCATGCTCACATATACAGGTACACATGCAAACACAGAGGAAGATTTAAATAGAAAATAGAAAAAAAAAAAAACAACTTTTGTCCAAACAAACAACATTAAAGACTCGGATACAATCCTCAGACAGCGTCACGATCGAAAGAAAATAAAAACAATCGTTCCCTATTGCCTGCAGTTTGACCAACGCTCAGTTGTTATTTTAGAACTTTTATACAGCTCTGTTAATTGAGTATTGAGTACTTTCATTGTTTTTATCATTCTTTTACAAAACAGCAGCTGTGCAGCCTCTTAGCTCCCATCTCAAAAACGATTGGAGGTGCCCATGGTGTAATGGTTATCGTCGTAGTAAATGGACACGGCGATACGAGTTCAAATCCTGGACGAGGCTTATTGCGTTTCACATAGCACTAATACCCTTGGGAAAGGTATGAATCCAATTATTCTCCCTCCAGCTATGGGTAAATAGTAGGGCAGACTAGGTTCTTCAGCCTTGGTAAAGCAACTAGTCTAGGAGAAGGAAAACTCTGAATTCAAACCTGTTAAACTCCGCTTAAAAATCGACCTTGTGTCATATCCTGCCCGAGCGGAGGGGTCGGGTGAATAGGATCTCATAAACGATTCAAATAAAATGAGCGAGGCATACTGGGTATTGATGGGGAAATAAAAACGAACTCATAAGCGACATTCTCTCATGGACTACTACACATGGATACACTGGTATTTGCCCACCAACAAAAACTTACATTCATCTGCTCTATACGGACATTGGGTGCTATCTAGCGAACTTACCAAGAGCTATGACCAATAGGGATGAATGGTGAAAACCTGTCAAGGAAATCCCTGTTGTCGGCAGATCTTATATATATCTATATATAAGAAATAAAAAAGGCATGTGCTCAATTAAGAGGCCAGAATATATATATATATATATATATATATATATATATATATATATAAAGTATGTAAAGTTGGTGACCTTAGTCGCGGGTGACCAGAAGGCTCCCTTTTCAATAGCTACTACACTGAGGTGTAGGGGAGGGCGCTACTCCTCCTCCTGGATTACTCCACTTTACCCTTGATACGTACCTTATATTACTGAGTGTTAAGCAAGGAGGTATCAAGTACCATTTTTAAAGTCTTTGGTATGACTCGACCTGGGATTGAACCCAGGTCTCCCGGACCATTGGCGAACACTTTACCCTCTAGACCAAAGGAATCTGAATATCGAAAGAATAAGTGCTAAATACAGGGCTATTTAATTCAAAGTATACGTGCAGAGCAAAATATATATTTTTGTTTAAAAAGTAAGAAATAGTATTCCATTTCCATAATTAATTTATTTATATATATATATATATATATATATATATAGTCATCCACAGACAGACTGTTTCGTTCTATCAGAACTCTTCAGTGTGGCTAGACACACAGGACGCTCGAAACCCGTCCAACTTTTACGTTAGACTAAGTTACGGATCTCTCGTCCACCAAGCGGACCACGTTGGCTAAGGGAATTTTAAGGTATTTATTTTAGCAACAGCAGCAGCATTTGTTTACATTTTTTTTAATACCCTATCGGCTACCAGAGTGCTCAATTCTTTCGAAGATCTTTGCATTACGCTAGCGGTGGCCGACAATTCCTTCGCCAGAGTGCTCAACCCTCATGGGGGAGCGTATATATTGTCATCCAGTGACAGACTGTTACGTTCTATCAGAACTCTTCAGTGTGGCTAGATACGCAGGACGCTCGAAGCCGGGAT
Organism: Sepioteuthis lessoniana; assembly: GCA_963585895.1. Classification (NCBI taxonomy): domain Eukaryota; kingdom Metazoa; phylum Mollusca; class Cephalopoda; order Myopsida; family Loliginidae; genus Sepioteuthis; species Sepioteuthis lessoniana. The sequence continues at coordinate 15,404 of CAUZXS010005714.1, read as the reverse complement.
CGAAACCCCAGTGAGAGAAAAAAGGAAATATTTTAAAATTAATAGGTCCACAAGTAAATTTATTTTCTAAGTTATTATTTTTTTGGTACACATGTTTCCCGTGTTTTCACTTTTATCAAGAATATTATTATGTGTAGAAGAAAAATAAATAACTTAGAAAATATATCTTCTTGGGTACCTATTCATGCTTTGTAAAATGCAATCAGCTTCGTCTAAGATTTGAAACCGTGTCGCCGTGTTTATTTCCTTCGACAATAACCATCTCACTACGAGCCGCTCCTCTGTGTGTGTGTGTCTGTCTGTCTGTGTGTAATTGATTAACATTATGATAAAATTAATGGTATCACTTAATGACATCAATTAATATCGCATTCGTAATAAATTATTTACATTTCAATTCTTTAACGAGCCATGTTTTGAACGAGGTGTGCTTCCATATTTTTTCTTTGTATTTCCGTTTTGTATATCTTTTAATCTTTTAACCTTATATACTTTTTAAGATGCATCAAACTAATCGTCTCATCTTTTCAAATGTGATCAAAGAGTGACTGAAATAACACGCAGTTAAGCTTTAGACACTGATTGAAAGCAATGGAGAAAAAAAAAAGCCGGGGATAAAGTAAAAAGACTTGATGTTGATAACATTTTATTAAAAAAAATACCCGATTGAAGAACGGGCTAAAAACTTTCCGATGTGTTTCAAAATAAAATCTAAATCTTCCCTCACAGATTAAGGGAATGAAACATGCAAAATGTACGCATTATTGATTATTAGTTATCAAATATTATTGCGGTGACAAATATTCTGAATGTTGAGGTATCGTTATTACTATTGTTTATATAAATGAATTGATTTGTAAATGGATAAAAAAAAAATTCTGTGTATAATGACTAGTATTATACATATAGATATTGATTGGTTGGTTGGGTTTTATGACATATCAACCTTTGCACGTTATTTAACGCCAAATCCATTTTTATGTAAATAATCAGTCAAGCAAATCAGTTTAGAATGAGTACACAAAACGCCCCTTCGCGCAATGCAGTCCACGTCAAGCATTTGGTATTTCGACATCTTCAGGCATAGCTTTTTCTCATTTTTTTTAAATGGCAAGGATGCTCGCATGTCCGGTAACTTTTAATTTTGCCAATAAGTTTTTTTCTTAGCAGAATTGTATCACCTTTTCCACAGATTGTAGTTTGTCGCTTAACTATGATAAATTCATGTTGTTTGAAATTGCTAGAATAATTCTGTTCTCGTAACTTTGTCAACAAATTGATTGAATTATTTTATCGTTTGCCTGCTTAAATTTGATTGACTAGGCGTTTTGTCGGCATATTCCGATTCTTTCCGTTATCGGCCCGGAAACGCTTGTGAAAGTTCGGCTTTATCGCGGTAACAGAGATACATAAGGGCCAAAAAAGTTATTTCAATGGAACATTGAAAATATATAAACATTTTGAAAAGAATCAAATTTTGGTATAATGAATAATTTGAAAACTTTGTTTGTCTGCCTATCAGTCTATCAATCAATCTATCTACCCACCTGTCTCTCCCAAAACGGAATTTTATGGTTACTCTTTTTGTTTGCTTGGGCTTGATTTAATTTAATTTCTTTGTTTAATGACATATCAACACTCGTGGGATATTTTTATGCCGAAGCCATTCTTATAGAACAGTCATCACCATTATCATCATCATCGTCAAGTCAGGCTCATAGCATGGAGTTCCAGGACCCTCTCTCTCGCTATCCGTCCCTATCGTCCATTGTTCCTGGTTGGTCTTCTTGACTGCATCCATTGTCCACACTAAGCTTTTATATGCCGGCCAACATTGACATGTTCATGCGTAGGTGCCCAAAAGAGAACATCACTTATGATATCGTCCTTATTTTCACCTGCAGTGATCCACATGTCTTTCTCGTCTTATTTGAATGTTTTGTCATGTGCAAGATTATAAGACTAGTTGTCTTATTTAAACCATAGCTGTGGGGGATAAGGGGTTCAATACCTTTCTTAAGGGCATTAGTCGAAAGTGACAGCAATAGCGCAACTGGGTTCTCGCACGTTGACCACTACGTCACAGAATCCCCCTACCAACTCTTTCTGAGCAGTTCCCTAAGTGAGCAGTACCTATTATGAACAATATAGTCTATACACACCCAAGAAGACTATGTTATATAGTTACCGGTAACTACGATACCAGTGAAGGTTGTTCATAAGTAGGAAAAGGAACACACACTTTTGGGCCATTTGTTTTATTTACTCTTTGAAGCCATGGAATCCGAAAGAAATGAACAACTGATATAATATGATTATCTTCTTCCTTATTCAAAGAAAAGCGCTCTACTTCGATCACTGTGAACATTTCTCTTTGCTTCCCAGCCACGAAAACAAAAAGAAACAGAATCAAGAAATCCGCATTATCTGGGTGGCAATTGCACAAGAATGCTACGAGCTAGATGAAACAAATCCTGGAAGCAACATCTGTTGTACGGCCTCTTACCTCCCATCACTAAAACAAACCAAATAAGACGAACAAGACATGCGAGACACTGCTGGAGACGAAACGACGAACGCAAAAGCTGCTTTCTCTTATGGACCTTTTCATATGGACGTGCAACTTTGGGACCAGCAAGAACTTATAACAGCTCTGTTCGGACAAAGGATGCAGTTTGGAAGATCTGCCGGAAGCGATGGATGATTGGGACGCATGGAAAGAGAGAGAGGGAGAGGGGGAGAGAAAGAGAGAGAGAGAGAGAGTCAGGGAAATCCGTGCGAGCATTGCTACTTGATATTGATAGACCGAGGTTCGAAGGATTTCTCAGTCCACTCTCCCTTCAAGTGGGTGACACGTTAAATGGTGACCACTGTAAAACCGATCAAGGAGTGTTATTCAAGTATATCATGTTACGGCTAACGCACTGGAAGAGATGTTCATCAATGTCAAATCGTCCTTCCTTTGTTGTTGTTTTTTGTTTTGGTTCTTTTTTTGTTTTTTATACAGCACATCAACTCGTATCCAGGTATCACTCACCCACGAGGTGACAAAAAGACGAGGGAAAATATATATTACTGTCAGTAATTATCTCAATTATCGGACCGAGATTTATATATATATATATATATATATATAGAGAGAGAGAGAGAGAGAGTGAGTGAGAGAGAGGAACATTCAATAAATAAATAAATAAATAAATATACACATATATAGGGACATTCAATAAATATGTATATATATATATATATATAGGGACATCCAATAGATATATGTATACATATAGGAACATTCAATATTATATATATACATATGTACATATATATATATTTAGAGAGAGAGAGAGAGAGAGAGAGAGAGAGAGTCATTCAGTAAAAAAGGGGAAATCTGCCTGAGCTCGTAATGGGTTCTGTTATGTTCCAAACGACTGTCAGCATGACCTTCTTGAATGACTACAGTACCCAAAACTCTGTCTTTACCGGAAATTCACTGTGTTTTCACTTCATGGACTGCTTTTTCGACTCAGGCCTTGTAGTGGTAAACCCATGTTTCGTCTATTTATAAACATTTTCTTGACTAAAACCTGCTTCTCCGTACCAGTCACTTATTCTTCTGTAAATTTCATATGTCTTGCAGTTTTCAACCACCAAATATTGGATGAGAGACTTCTATTCAAGCGACTATTTTGAATAAACTGGGAATTTGGGGAATTGCGGAGCACCCCTTCATTGCCATTGCTCCCAGGTCCACTCTGGCCCGGCGTGGTAGCACCTGATAGGGCCCTATCTATGGGTTAAATAGAACTAACAGCATAATTATGATAAACTGAATTGTTTGACTAAACTGAATCGTTTGAAATAGAAATGTTTTTTTGACATTGAAACTGTACTTACACTAAACTGATTTGTTTAATATAGAACTGTTTTGACATTTAACAGTGTGTAAACAAAATCCGTACTTATACTAAACTGAATTAGCTGAATTAGAACTGCTTGACTAAACTGAATAGCTTGAAATAGAAATGTTTTTTCCGAATTAAACTGTACTTACATTTAAACTGCGTACCTATCCTAAACTGAATTGTTTGAAATAGAACTATTTGTATAAAAATGGATTTGGCATTTAATAACCCACAAAGGTTGATATGCCATAAAACCTAAATAACCAACCTACACTTACAATTATCCTGCGTATTATCAATATTTTCTCCTTCTTTTCTTGTGACATAGAGCCTGTCTATGTTGTCTCTCGGGCGTAAGGCCTTGTGTATCATCACTTGTTCTTTGGTTCACCTGTCTGAATTCCTCTGAACATCTTTAGGAGATGGGTTCCCTTTGTTGTTGTATCTAACATGCTAAATAGCGATACCATAATAAGCGAATGCGAACATTGCCATAAATTAAACAGTACCACTATTGACCTTCTACAAGGATGATTTTGGTATTGAATAATCCACGAAGATTGGTATGCCATTTGACTTAAGTAAACCATTTAAGGAAAAGTCCCAATCAATTTTCTACATAAAAGTTAATTTCGTTCAAAATCAAGAATACAAGGATTCTATAATTCTTTGTGGGGCATTATTGTAGAGGTAGTGAAAGGCAGAGTCGCAAGAGAGAATGGCCATCCTAATTGTTCAAAGAGACTACGTGTGACGAGTTGTCTGAGCAGAAGCGGATGACCAGCACGAACAGCAGATCGTAGTGGTGGCTGAACAGTGCCGAAATTCCGCGCATGCAAATGACCCGTATTTTGTATAAACGAATTTTCGGTTCTACAATTTTTGGCTTCAGCAGATCATTCAAAAAAGCACAACCGGATTGGAAGGATGTGAAAGACTCAGCTGTGAGGGATAGATAGATAGATAGATACGAAGAAGAAGAAGAAGAAGAAGAAGAAGAAGAAGAAGAAGAAGAAGAAGAAGAAGAAACGACTACGACGACGAAACTAGTTTCATGTGTTGATTTACAGAGATATTTTTTTATTAATGATTTGAATCAATTACACATCAAAATGAATATTATTAGGCGTTATTTATTGCCAAACTCTACAGCGTTAGTACAGATGTCTATTTGGTACTGTTATGGTAGAAAGCTTCTGACAATAAATTTGACCCTACACCTTTCAGAGGATGAGGTTAGGTACTTCCTGGACATAAAGCTTCCTATAGCTAAGTAGACAATTTTAAAGATTTAACGACTGAAATTATTTGTGTATAAGACGTGCTATTTTTCGTACTTTTTCAGTCCTAAACGTGGGGAGCATATAATGCACGAGAACTTTATAATGAACTTTTCCCGGTCAATTACTTCCCAATATTTGAGACGGGAATAGTGAAATTAAGTTAGATCTATCATCATCATCATGTCGTGCGGCCAGCACGGATTTCCCTGACCCTCTCTCTCC
>CAUZXS010005714.1:0-5000 GCA_963585895.1 Sepioteuthis lessoniana | reverse complement strand
TTTATAAATTACTATTTCTCTCGAGACTTGCACTCACTAAAGGTAGGATAGAGAGGGTGCGACAGAAATACTTCCCAAACTTTAAATTGTCACTTCTGTGTTGGAAGTGAATTAAGGCAAGTGGTAATTGTTGCTCCATCTAGTAAATGTCGTATCATTTATTTTTAGATACAATCAGTCACGGTTATGGCTTAGGCCGGTTTTCACAGCGTGCGTTTGCTGGTGAAAGTTTGTGTCTTTTTAAGAGAATGGAATCAGTAATTGCTACTCAGTGAGATCTTCGAGCTGAATTCAGGTTTCGTCAAAATTATGCTTTTCTGGATAGAAAATAGATACTGCTATGGGTTGAAATTTTTCCTCTCTATACAGAGCTCAAAGCTCAATGCATGTTTGAATCAACGCTTTTTTTGTTGTTGTTTTTTCTTCTTTTATTTATTTTTTCTTTCTGATTTATTGATTCTGTCTTAAAAATGAAGATAGAAAAAAATTAAATGAATTACGTATCTCATTTTCCAAGGCCGAAATGTTTTTTACTGTTTTTACAAGATTGTCAAACCATATTTCTTCGTACCTACTTCTCTTAGTCTCTGTCTTATGCTTGAAAGAAAGAAAGAAAGAAAGAAAGAAAGAAAGAAAGAAAGAATAGAATAGAAGGAATAAAATATAGAAAGATGAAACGAATGAATGAAAGAAGAAAGCACAGATGAAAGAGGAAAAAGAAAAAAAGATAGAAAAATGAAGAGAAGGAAAGAGAGTGATTCAGAACAAAAAAAAGAGATGATAAAAGACTAAGAGAGAGAGAGAGAGAGAGAGAAAGAGAGAGAGAGAGAGAGTAAAAAACACAGAAAAAGAGAAAGAAAAAGAAAAAATTAAGATGAAAGAAAAAAGAAAAAAAGAAACGAGACGATATTGGATTTGTAGGTAGGTTGTTTAATTCAAAATCCTATATATATATATATATATATATATATATATATAATTTGTAAACAGTGTTTATTTGCTCACAGTTGAATTGTTTCAAGTATAGCAGATGAGAGAATTGTTCTATTTGACACATGGATGTAACCCTTAGAAGTACTATCACTTCGATTCAAAGTGAACTTGTTAATTAATTACGACAATAACAGGGTACTCCACAATACCCAAAGCTACAGGACAAGAGCATCACCATTAGATTTCATCTCTACCGAGGGGTCAGACTTCCCCACCCTACAAGTGTCCTGGATATGATACAAACCTCACTGATGTTCAGGCTAGAGTATCAGAGCTTGGGAGAATGTAGAGTACACTTTCACGGCCATTACAACCAGATCCACTGTAGCCGCAACGGGTAGAGCCTGTTAGGGTCCATTTATGGGTCAAATATAACTGTTCGACATTTAAAGTGTGTGTGAACAAATGACTAAGGATAAATTGAATTGTTAAAAATAGAACTGTTTGATTATTTAACTGTTTGTAAACAAATAACTGATGTTTAATTGAATTACTAGTGAGACATAGCAATACTCTGAACCATTTAACTGTGTGCGAACGAATAATATATATATATATATATATATATATATATATATATATATATATATATATATATATACATGTGTGTGTGTGTGTGTGTGTGTGTGTGTGTTATTCGGTCCAGTTAAACCAGAGTTGGGAGTAATTCCTTCAGGACAAGAAAATCGTTCAGGAGCTGAACATTTAAATTTTCCTGGTGGAGAACTCAATGTAATTTTTTACAGAAACTGAAAAACAGGATGGAAATAAATTTATAATCCTAAAATAACTGGTCTTTGGTTTTTTCTTTAAAGAAAGATATATATATATATATATATATATATATATATATATATATATATATATATAATTTGTAAACAGTGTTTATTTGCTCACGGTCGAATTGTTTCAAGTATAGCAGATGAGAGAATTGTTCTATTTGACACATAGATGTAACCCTTAGAAGTACTATCACTTCGATTCAAAGTGAACATGTTAATTAATAATGCCAATAACAGGGTACTCCACAATCCCCAAAGCTACAGGACAAGAACATCACCATTAGATTGTTTAGTGTCATATACAGGATACAAGTTGAGTGGGTAGATCATATCCCTCAGCAGAGATGCTGTTGGTATATTCTATAGCCCCAGCTGACGGGACGAGCAACTAAGTGAAAAGGAAATTAAGAAAAAATGTATGCATAGGATAACAAGATAATGAAAAAGCAAAAAAAAAGCAAAACAAGCAAATAAAAAAAGAAAAAAGAAAGAAAAAGGTAGAAGGGAAAAAAAGAACAGACAAGCGCAATCAAAATGAAAGAAACAAAGAAGAAAAATAAGAAAAATAAGCAAGAAAAAGTTGAAGCGAAAGAAAAAGCGAAAAGAAAAAGTAAACTGAAGAAATAAAGTTTTTTTTTCTTTTTTGATTAAATAAATAAATAAATAAGGAAGAAAACAAACAAGTAACTATCTAAGAACAACACGGGCTTTTAGAAATCAGTGTAACAGGCGAATATAAAAATATAAAATAAAAATGTTGCAATGATCTTATCTTAAATGTCTAAAGAATGTCACTTCCGTTTTTCGTTTCCTCCTAAACTGTCACGTGACCTGACACGAAAAGGTGCGAAGGTTCAGCGCTCGTTTCACATCTTGACACTCATGTGTGCAAGCTTGCCGACAAGATCTAAAAGGTCACGTGAGGTGGCCCAGAAGAGTGAGCCTACATTTCAAAGGTCGACAGGCGAATTTAGTGCAAATCGGGGTGTCAGCTTCGAGTTTTCTGAAAAAAAAATACTGTATAGACGGGATATTTTGTCACGGTCACATGACCTTTGCGAGATTTGTTCCTAAAACCGAAATTTTACCCTTTAGAGAAGAAAAAAATTACATGGAATCAGTGAAGACTCTCCAGACTTCTACAATTTCCGTCAAACACATACAGTTCCATAACCCTTCAGAATTATTGCTCTGCGATCATTCAGTGTATATGGATATGAAAGTGTTACATGTTATATATCTTACACCCCGATTGGTCAGCTCCCATCTCCTTATTTCGCTTCAGTGTCGTTCTTCACTTCGTCTCGTTTAGTTGCCTTGGTTGCTCTGATGTCTCTTTCGTGTCGCCATTTTTGTTTTTATTCGTTGCTGAGGAATAACGACACGACTACAATTTCACGGGCATATTTTCTATTTCTTCACGACTTTTAGACCTGGCCCGTTGTAACCTAAATGATAAGAGAGGAGATGGAACATTCGACTGCTCAGGTCGGGTGTTTCTGACAAAGTTCTCTCTAACTCTCGAAATGTTTTGGTCACCAGACTGAAATTATCCAACCAGAACCGTGGTCTCAGATTGACCCCCAGTTTAATAGCAGTCTCATAACGACAGCCTCTGAGCTTAGGGAATAAGCAAAAGTCACAGGAAGCAAGGTCTTGACTATAGGGAGGCTGAGGAACTGTCTTGATGCCCATCTTGGTCAAATAGTCTGTGACAAGGATGGAGTTGTGGACTGGTGCATTGTCCAGGTAGAAATGCCACTGAGCCGATTTGAAGAGTGCTGGCCTCTTCCGACCAAATCTCTTCCTGAACTCCCTTAAAACCTCAACATAGTATTCCTTGTTGACTGTCTGTCCAGTGGGAACCCAGTGCATGTATATCATGCCAGTGCTGTCAAAAAGGGGGATCATCAAACATTTGTGGGTGGATTTGCTCTGTCTGGCCTTCTTGGGTCTGGGAGAACCAGCATGCTTCCACTGGGAACTCTGTCTCTTAGTCTCTGGATCATAGCTGTAGATCCAGCTTTCATTGCATGGCATTTTTTCCAAGTTTGAAACACAATTTTATTGCGTATCGTTCTTCTAAAGTCCAGATTGGATTTTTGAAATTCACCAGCTGTGACAATCAGGCTTTAGTAGGGTGTATTCCAATTGCTGCTGTAGCTGTTGAATTGAACCTGAAATCATAAAAATTGATCAGTCATCTCATAAGATGTACAGGAATAACATACTGAATTTTCAACAGTCAACGACAATTTTAAATGCCTGTATAAAAAAGTCTGGAAACTTATTGACGGAACCTCGTACATAATATGTCAGAAATAGATCTCACACATATTTTATGTAACAATATGAAATTATATAATGACTGACTTTTCAGGTTTGTAAACTTGCTTGAAAATCCGCTGATTCTATTTACCAACCCCTCCGCTCGAGCAGGATATGACACAAGGTCAATTTTTAAGCGGAGTTTAACAGGTTTGAATTCAGAGTTTTCCTTCTCCTAGACTAGTTGCCTCGCCTATGCTGAAGAACCCAGTCTGCCCTACTATTTACCCATAGCTGGAGGGAGAATAATTGGATTCATACCTTTCCCAAGGGTATTAGTGCTATGTGAAATGCAATCAGTTTCGTCCAGGATTTGAACTCGTGTCGCCGTGTCTATTTTCAAGGACGATAATGATTACACCACGGGCACCTCCTTGAAAATCCGCTGATTCCTGTTTCCTGTGAACACCTGAAAACTCGTTCAGTTCATGTTCCCAGAAATTCACGTTGAGATAAAAAATCTTAAATCATGCTTGAATAAGTGCATTATGAAAAAGGTTCATAAAAATCAATTCTCTGTTTAATATTGCGACGGAACATTTAACAATTTAACACAGGCTTATGGGTACCTAAGTCTGTTTCAAGCAAAGGTTTTGGCGTATCACAAGGCATTTTTGGATGGTCGAGTGACTATTGAAGATAAAAACGGTTCTGATTGACCTGTCTTTTCAGGAACCGAGGTAGATACAACAAAAATAAGGGATCTTATATCTTATCAATATCTTACGGTAAAAATGACTGGAGATGTATTGACATGATCAGGGTTGTCAACCTGAAAAATTGAAAGAATAAAAATCATCAAACTCATTACTTTCTTGAAAAATGTTCTGTGAATAGGTTTTGGGGCCATTCTTGAAATACAACCTCCCCACCCACCTGAATCTTTGTGATTATTTC
>CAUZXS010005713.1:0-16752 GCA_963585895.1 Sepioteuthis lessoniana | reverse complement strand
GCTAAAGAAAACCCCCAAAATTGCCCCCCCCCCTGAAAAGAAAGGAAAAAAAAAATCCAAAACACCTCAAATGTAGTCTAACACGTGCTAAAGACGAAAGCCATAAAAGAGTTGACTCCTCCTCTCTCTTTCTTTCTCTCTCTCTCTGTGTCTCTCTCTCTCTCTCTCTTTCTCTCTGTCCACCACCAGTTGACCATGATATAGGAGTGGAACCTTTAATATAAATACTAAAATTAGTAATAATTTAATCCTTCATTTGTTGAAATAGTATGCATACGTTTGGAAGTGATTCCGTTTCCAGAATTTTTTTCACAGAGGTCAGTAAATTTATTCTACTAAACTATTCATTTAAAAATGCACATTTGATTTAAAATAGTAATGTCTTAAATCTCAGCTGTATTATGTGTTGTTTAAATGAAGAATGAAGACTTATGCGAGTTAATTTTCAGGAAAACTTTACTTTTGGAAGGCGAACTTCTAAATTTGCTAAAGAAAACCCCCAAAATTGCCCCCCCCCCTGAAAAGAAAGGAAAAAAAAATCCAAAACACCTCAAATGTAGTCTAACACGTGCTAAAGACGAAAGCCATAAAAGAGTTGACTCCTCCTCTCTCTTTCTTTCTCTCTCTCTCTGTGTCTCTCTCTCTCTCTCTCTTTCTCTCTGTCCACCACCAGTTGACCATGATATAGGAGTGGAACCTTTAATATAAATACTAAAATTAGTAATAATTTAATCCTTCATTTGTTGAAATAGTATGCATACGTTTGGAAGTGATTCCGTTTCCAGAATTTTTTTCACAGAGGTCAGTAAATTTATTCTACTAAACTATTCATTTAAAAATGCACATTTGATTTAAAATAGTAATGTCTTAAATCTCAGCTGTATTATGTGTTGTTTAAATGAAGAATGAAGACTTATGCGAGTTAATTTTCAGGAAAACTTTACTTTTGGAAGGCGAACTTCTAAATTTGCTAAAGAAAACCCCCAAAATTGCCCCCCCCCCTGAAAAGAAAGGAAAAAAAAAATCCAAAACACCTCAAATGTAGTCTAACACGTGCTAAAGACGAAAGCCATAAAAGAGTTGACTCCTCCTCTCTCTTTCTTTCTCTCTCTCTCTGTGTCTCTCTCTCTCTCTCTCTTTCTCTCTGTCCACCACCAGTTGACCATGATATAGGAGTGGAACCTTTAATATAAATACTAAAATTAGTAATAATTTAATCCTTCATTTGTTGAAATAGTATGCATACGTTTGGAAGTGATTCCGTTTCCAGAATTTTTTTCACAGAGGTCAGTAAATCTATTCTACTAAACTATTCATTTAAAAATGCACATTTGATTTAAAATAGTAATGTCTTAAATCTCAGCTGTATTATGTGTTGTTTAAATGAAGAATGAAGACTTATGCGAGTTAATTTTCAGGAAAACTTTACTTTTGGAAGGCGAACTTCTAAATTTGCTAAAGAAAACCCCCAAAATTGCCCCCCCCCTGAAAAGAAAGGAAAAAAAAAAAAAAATCCAAAACACCTCAAATGTAGTCTAACACGTGCTAAAGACGAAAGCCATAAAAGAGTTGACTCCTCCTCTCTCTTTCTTTCTCTCTCTCTCTGTGTCTCTCTCTCTCTCTCTCTTTCTCTCTGTCCACCACCAGTTGACCATGATATAGGAGTGGAACCTTTAATATAAATACTAAAATTAGTAATAATTTAATCCTTCATTTGTTGAAATAGTATGCATACGTTTGGAAGTGATTCCGTTTCCAGAATTTTTTTCACAGAGGTCAGTAAATCTATTCTACTAAACTATTCATTTAAAAATGCACATTTGATTTAAAATAGTAATGTCTTAAATCTCAGCTGTATTATGTGTTGTTTAAATGAAGAATGAAGACTTATGCGAGTTAATTTTCAGGAAAACTTTACTTTTGGAAGGCGAACTTCTAAATTTGCTAAAGAAAACCCCCAAAATTGCCCCCCCCCCTGAAAAGAAAGGAAAAAAAAAATCCAAAACACCTCAAATGTAGTCTAACACGTGCTAAAGACGAAAGCCATAAAAGAGTTGACTCCTCCTCTCTCTTTCTTTCTCTCTCTCTCTGTGTCTCTCTCTCTCTCTCTCTTTCTCTCTGTCCACCACCAGTTGACCATGATATAGGAGTGGAACCTTTAATATAAATACTAAAATTAGTAATAATTTAATCCTTCATTTGTTGAAATAGTATGCATACGTTTGGAAGTGATTCCGTTTCCAGAATTTTTTTCACAGAGGTCAGTAAATCTATTCTACTAAACTATTCATTTAAAAATGCACATTTGATTTAAAATAGTAATGTCTTAAATCTCAGCTGTATTATGTGTTGTTTAAATGAAGAATGAAGACTTATGCGAGTTAATTTTCAGGAAAACTTTACTTTTGGAAGGCGAACTTCTAAATTTGCTAAAGAAAACCCCCAAAATTGCCCCCCCCCCTGAAAAGAAAGGAAAAAAAAAAAAAAATCCAAAACACCTCAAATGTAGTCTAACACGTGCTAAAGACGAAAGCCATAAAAGAGTTGACTCCTCCTCTCTCTTTCTTTCTCTCTCTCTCTGTGTCTCTCTCTCTCTCTCTCTTTCTCTCTGTCCACCACCAGTTGACCATGATATAGGAGTGGAACCTTTAATATAAATACTAAAATTAGTAATAATTTAATCCTTCATTTGTTGAAATAGTATGCATACGTTTGGAAGTGATTCCGTTTCCAGAATTTTTTTCACAGAGGTCAGTAAATTTATTCTACTAAACTATTCATTTAAAAATGCACATTTGATTTAAAATAGTAATGTCTTAAATCTCAGCTGTATTATGTGTTGTTTAAATGAAGAATGAAGACTTATGCGAGTTAATTTTCAGGAAAACTTTACTTTTGGAAGGCGAACTTCTAAATTTGCTAAAGAAAACCCCCAAAATTGCCCCCCCCCCTGAAAAGAAAGGAAAAAAAAAATCCAAAACACCTCAAATGTAGTCTAACACGTGCTAAAGACGAAAGCCATAAAAGAGTTGACTCCTCCTCTCTCTTTCTTTCTCTCTCTCTCTGTGTCTCTCTCTCTCTCTCTCTTTCTCTCTGTCCACCACCAGTTGACCATGATATAGGAGTGGAACCTTTAATATAAATACTAAAATTAGTAATAATTTAATCCTTCATTTGTTGAAATAGTATGCATACGTTTGGAAGTGATTCCGTTTCCAGAATTTTTTTCACAGAGGTCAGTAAATCTATTCTACTAAACTATTCATTTAAAAATGCACATTTGATTTAAAATAGTAATGTCTTAAATCTCAGCTGTATTATGTGTTGTTTAAATGAAGAATGAAGACTTATGCGAGTTAATTTTCAGGAAAACTTTACTTTTGGAAGGCGAACTTCTAAATTTGCTAAAGAAAACCCCCAAAATTGCCCCCCCCCCTGAAAAGAAAGGAAAAAAAAAATCCAAAACACCTCAAATGTAGTCTAACACGTGCTAAAGACGAAAGCCATAAAAGAGTTGACTCCTCCTCTCTCTTTCTTTCTCTCTCTCTCTGTGTCTCTCTCTCTCTCTCTCTTTCTCTCTGTCCACCACCAGTTGACCATGATATAGGAGTGGAACCTTTAATATAAATACTAAAATTAGTAATAATTTAATCCTTCATTTGTTGAAATAGTATGCATACGTTTGGAAGTGATTCCGTTTCCAGAATTTTTTTCACAGAGGTCAGTAAATCTATTCTACTAAACTATTCATTTAAAAATGCACATTTGATTTAAAATAGTAATGTCTTAAATCTCAGCTGTATTATGTGTTGTTTAAATGAAGAATGAAGACTTATGCGAGTTAATTTTCAGGAAAACTTTACTTTTGGAAGGCGAACTTCTAAATTTGCTAAAGAAAACCCCCAAAATTGCCCCCCCCCCTGAAAAGAAAGGAAAAAAAAAAAAAAATCCAAAACACCTCAAATGTAGTCTAACACGTGCTAAAGACGAAAGCCATAAAAGAGTTGACTCCTCCTCTCTCTTTCTTTCTCTCTCTCTCTGTGTCTCTCTCTCTCTCTCTCTTTCTCTCTGTCCACCACCAGTTGACCATGATATAGGAGTGGAACCTTTAATATAAATACTAAAATTAGTAATAATTTAATCCTTCATTTGTTGAAATAGTATGCATACGTTTGGAAGTGATTCCGTTTCCAGAATTTTTTTCACAGAGGTCAGTAAATTTATTCTACTAAACTATTCATTTAAAAATGCACATTTGATTTAAAATAGTAATGTCTTAAATCTCAGCTGTATTATGTGTTGTTTAAATGAAGAATGAAGACTTATGCGAGTTAATTTTCAGGAAAACTTTACTTTTGGAAGGCGAACTTCTAAATTTGCTAAAGAAAACCCCCAAAATTGCCCCCCCCCCCTGAAAAGAAAGGAAAAAAAAAATCCAAAACACCTCAAATGTAGTCTAACACGTGCTAAAGACGAAAGCCATAAAAGAGTTGACTCCTCCTCTCTCTTTCTTTCTCTCTCTCTCTGTGTCTCTCTCTCTCTCTCTCTTTCTCTCTGTCCACCACCAGTTGACCATGATATAGGAGTGGAACCTTTAATATAAATACTAAAATTAGTAATAATTTAATCCTTCATTTGTTGAAATAGTATGCATACGTTTGGAAGTGATTCCGTTTCCAGAATTTTTTTCACAGAGGTCAGTAAATTTATTCTACTAAACTATTCATTTAAAAATGCACATTTGATTTAAAATAGTAATGTCTTAAATCTCAGCTGTATTATGTGTTGTTTAAATGAAGAATGAAGACTTATGCGAGTTAATTTTCAGGAAAACTTTACTTTTGGAAGGCGAACTTCTAAATTTGCTAAAGAAAACCCCCAAAATTGCCCCCCCCCCTGAAAAGAAAGGAAAAAAAAAATCCAAAACACCTCAAATGTAGTCTAACACGTGCTAAAGACGAAAGCCATAAAAGAGTTGACTCCTCCTCTCTCTTTCTTTCTCTCTCTCTGTGTCTCTCTCTCTCTCTCTCTTTCTCTCTGTCCACCACCAGTTGACCATGATATAGGAGTGGAACCTTTAATATAAATACTAAAATTAGTAATAATTTAATCCTTCATTTGTTGAAATAGTATGCATACGTTTGGAAGTGATTCCGTTTCCAGAATTTTTTTCACAGAGGTCAGTAAATCTATTCTACTAAACTATTCATTTAAAAATGCACATTTGATTTAAAATAGTAATGTCTTAAATCTCAGCTGTATTATGTGTTGTTTAAATGAAGAATGAAGACTTATGCGAGTTAATTTTCAGGAAAACTTTACTTTTGGAAGGCGAACTTCTAAATTTGCTAAAGAAAACCCCCAAAATTGCCCCCCCCTGAAAAGAAAGGAAAAAAAAAAAAAAATCCAAAACACCTCAAATGTAGTCTAACACGTGCTAAAGACGAAAGCCATAAAAGAGTTGACTCCTCCTCTCTCTTTCTTTCTCTCTCTCTCTGTGTCTCTCTCTCTCTCTCTCTTTCTCTCTGTCCACCACCAGTTGACCATGATATAGGAGTGGAACCTTTAATATAAATACTAAAATTAGTAATAATTTAATCCTTCATTTGTTGAAATAGTATGCATACGTTTGGAAGTGATTCCGTTTCCAGAATTTTTTTCACAGAGGTCAGTAAATTTATTCTACTAAACTATTCATTTAAAAATGCACATTTGATTTAAAATAGTAATGTCTTAAATCTCAGCTGTATTATGTGTTGTTTAAATGAAGAATGAAGACTTATGCGAGTTAATTTTCAGGAAAACTTTACTTTTGGAAGGCGAACTTCTAAATTTGCTAAAGAAAACCCCCAAAATTGCCCCCCCCCCTGAAAAGAAAGGAAAAAAAAAATCCAAAACACCTCAAATGTAGTCTAACACGTGCTAAAGACGAAAGCCATAAAAGAGTTGACTCCTCCTCTCTCTTTCTTTCTCTCTCTCTCTGTGTCTCTCTCTCTCTCTCTCTTTCTCTCTGTCCACCACCAGTTGACCATGATATAGGAGTGGAACCTTTAATATAAATACTAAAATTAGTAATAATTTAATCCTTCATTTGTTGAAATAGTATGCATACGTTTGGAAGTGATTCCGTTTCCAGAATTTTTTTCACAGAGGTCAGTAAATTTATTCTACTAAACTATTCATTTAAAAATGCACATTTGATTTAAAATAGTAATGTCTTAAATCTCAGCTGTATTATGTGTTGTTTAAATGAAGAATGAAGACTTATGCGAGTTAATTTTCAGGAAAACTTTACTTTTGGAAGGCGAACTTCTAAATTTGCTAAAGAAAACCCCCAAAATTGCCCCCCCCCCTGAAAAGAAAGGAAAAAAAAAATCCAAAACACCTCAAATGTAGTCTAACACGTGCTAAAGACGAAAGCCATAAAAGAGTTGACTCCTCCTCTCTCTTTCTTTCTCTCTCTCTCTGTGTCTCTCTCTCTCTCTCTCTTTCTCTCTGTCCACCACCAGTTGACCATGATATAGGAGTGGAACCTTTAATATAAATACTAAAATTAGTAATAATTTAATCCTTCATTTGTTGAAATAGTATGCATACGTTTGGAAGTGATTCCGTTTCCAGAATTTTTTTCACAGAGGTCAGTAAATTTATTCTACTAAACTATTCATTTAAAAATGCACATTTGATTCAAAATAGTAATGTCTTAAATCTCAGCTGTATTATGTGTTGTTTAAATGAAGAATGAAGACTTATGCGAGTTAATTTTCAGGAAAACTTTACTTTTGGAAGGCGAACTTCTAAATTTGCTAAAGAAAACCCCCAAAATTGCCCCCCCCCCTGAAAAGAAAGGAAAAAAAAAATCCAAAACACCTCAAATGTAGTCTAACACGTGCTAAAGACGAAAGCCATAAAAGAGTTGACTCCTCCTCTCTCTTTCTTTCTCTCTCTCTCTGTGTCTCTCTCTCTCTCTCTCTTTCTCTCTGTCCACCACCAGTTGACCATGATATAGGAGTGGAACCTTTAATATAAATACTAAAATTAGTAATAATTTAATCCTTCATTTGTTGAAATAGTATGCATACGTTTGGAAGTGATTCCGTTTCCAGAATTTTTTTCACAGAGGTCAGTAAATCTATTCTACTAAACTATTCATTTAAAAATGCACATTTGATTTAAAATAGTAATGTCTTAAATCTCAGCTGTATTATGTGTTGTTTAAATGAAGAATGAAGACTTATGCGAGTTAATTTTCAGGAAAACTTTACTTTTGGAAGGCGAACTTCTAAATTTGCTAAAGAAAACCCCCAAAATTGCCCCCCCCCTGAAAAGAAAGGAAAAAAAAAAAAAATCCAAAACACCTCAAATGTAGTCTAACACGTGCTAAAGACGAAAGCCATAAAAGAGTTGACTCCTCCTCTCTCTTTCTTTCTCTCTCTCTCTGTGTCTCTCTCTCTCTCTCTCTTTCTCTCTGTCCACCACCAGTTGACCATGATATAGGAGTGGAACCTTTAATATAAATACTAAAATTAGTAATAATTTAATCCTTCATTTGTTGAAATAGTATGCATACGTTTGGAAGTGATTCCGTTTCCAGAATTTTTTTCACAGAGGTCAGTAAATTTATTCTACTAAACTATTCATTTAAAAATGCACATTTGATTTAAAATAGTAATGTCTTAAATCTCAGCTGTATTATGTGTTGTTTAAATGAAGAATGAAGACTTATGCGAGTTAATTTTCAGGAAAACTTTACTTTTGGAAGGCGAACTTCTAAATTTGCTAAAGAAAACCCCCAAAATTGCCCCCCCCCTGAAAAGAAAGGAAAAAAAAAATCCAAAACACCTCAAATGTAGTCTAACACGTGCTAAAGACGAAAGCCATAAAAGAGTTGACTCCTCCTCTCTCTTTCTTTCTCTCTCTCTCTGTGTCTCTCTCTCTCTCTCTCTTTCTCTCTGTCCACCACCAGTTGACCATGATATAGGAGTGGAACCTTTAATATAAATACTAAAATTAGTAATAATTTAATCCTTCATTTGTTGAAATAGTATGCATACGTTTGGAAGTGATTCCGTTTCCAGAATTTTTTTCACAGAGGTCAGTAAATTTATTCTACTAAACTATTCATTTAAAAATGCACATTTGATTTAAAATAGTAATGTCTTAAATCTCAGCTGTATTATGTGTTGTTTAAATGAAGAATGAAGACTTATGCGAGTTAATTTTCAGGAAAACTTTACTTTTGGAAGGCGAACTTCTAAATTTGCTAAAGAAAACCCCCAAAATTGCCCCCCCCCCTGAAAAGAAAGGAAAAAAAAAATCCAAAACACCTCAAATGTAGTCTAACACGTGCTAAAGACGAAAGCCATAAAAGAGTTGACTCCTCCTCTCTCTTTCTTTCTCTCTCTCTCTGTGTCTCTCTCTCTCTCTCTCTTTCTCTCTGTCCACCACCAGTTGACCATGATATAGGAGTGGAACCTTTAATATAAATACTAAAATTAGTAATAATTTAATCCTTCATTTGTTGAAATAGTATGCATACGTTTGGAAGTGATTCCGTTTCCAGAATTTTTTTCACAGAGGTCAGTAAATCTATTCTACTAAACTATTCATTTAAAAATGCACATTTGATTTAAAATAGTAATGTCTTAAATCTCAGCTGTATTATGTGTTGTTTAAATGAAGAATGAAGACTTATGCGAGTTAATTTTCAGGAAAACTTTACTTTTGGAAGGCGAACTTCTAAATTTGCTAAAGAAAACCCCCAAAATTGCCCCCCCCCTGAAAAGAAAGGAAAAAAAAAAAAAAATCCAAAACACCTCAAATGTAGTCTAACACGTGCTAAAGACGAAAGCCATAAAAGAGTTGACTCCTCCTCTCTCTTTCTTTCTCTCTCTCTCTGTGTCTCTCTCTCTCTCTCTCTTTCTCTCTGTCCACCACCAGTTGACCATGATATAGGAGTGGAACCTTTAATATAAATACTAAAATTAGTAATAATTTAATCCTTCATTTGTTGAAATAGTATGCATACGTTTGGAAGTGATTCCGTTTCCAGAATTTTTTTCACAGAGGTCAGTAAATTTATTCTACTAAACTATTCATTTAAAAATGCACATTTGATTTAAAATAGTAATGTCTTAAATCTCAGCTGTATTATGTGTTGTTTAAATGAAGAATGAAGACTTATGCGAGTTAATTTTCAGGAAAACTTTACTTTTGGAAGGCGAACTTCTAAATTTGCTAAAGAAAACCCCCAAAATTGCCCCCTGAAAAGAAAGGAAAAAAAAAAAAAAATCCAAAACACCTCAAATGTAGTCTAACACGTGCTAAAGACGAAAGCCATAAAAGAGTTGACTCCTCCTCTCTCTTTCTTTCTCTCTCTCTCTGTGTCTCTCTCTCTCTCTCTCTTTCTCTCTGTCCACCACCAGTTGACCATGATATAGGAGTGGAACCTTTAATATAAATACTAAAATTAGTAATAATTTAATCCTTCATTTGTTGAAATAGTATGCATACGTTTGGAAGTGATTCCGTTTCCAGAATTTTTTTCACAGAGGTCAGTAAATTTATTCTACTAAACTATTCATTTAAAAATGCACATTTGATTTAAAATAGTAATGTCTTAAATCTCAGCTGTATTATGTGTTGTTTAAATGAAGAATGAAGACTTATGCGAGTTAATTTTCAGGAAAACTTTACTTTTGGAAGGCGAACTTCTAAATTTGCTAAAGAAAACCCCCAAAATTGCCCCCCCCCCCTGAAAAGAAAGGAAAAAAAAATCCAAAACACCTCAAATGTAGTCTAACACGTGCTAAAGACGAAAGCCATAAAAGAGTTGACTCCTCCTCTCTCTTTCTTTCTCTCTCTCTCTGTGTCTCTCTCTCTCTCTCTCTTTCTCTCTGTCCACCACCAGTTGACCATGATATAGGAGTGGAACCTTTAATATAAATACTAAAATTAGTAATAATTTAATCCTTCATTTGTTGAAATAGTATGCATACGTTTGGAAGTGATTCCGTTTCCAGAATTTTTTTCACAGAGGTCAGTAAATTTATTCTACTAAACTATTCATTTAAAAATGCACATTTGATTTAAAATAGTAATGTCTTAAATCTCAGCTGTATTATGTGTTGTTTAAATGAAGAATGAAGACTTATGCGAGTTAATTTTCAGGAAAACTTTACTTTTGGAAGGCGAACTTCTAAATTTGCTAAAGAAAACCCCCAAAATTGCCCCCCCCCCCCTGAAAAGAAAGGAAAAAAAAAATCCAAAACACCTCAAATGTAGTCTAACACGTGCTAAAGACGAAAGCCATAAAAGAGTTGACTCCTCCTCTCTCTTTCTTTCTCTCTCTCTCTGTGTCTCTCTCTCTCTCTCTCTTTCTCTCTGTCCACCACCAGTTGACCATGATATAGGAGTGGAACCTTTAATATAAATACTAAAATTAGTAATAATTTAATCCTTCATTTGTTGAAATAGTATGCATACGTTTGGAAGTGATTCCGTTTCCAGAATTTTTTTCACAGAGGTCAGTAAATCTATTCTACTAAACTATTCATTTAAAAATGCACATTTGATTTAAAATAGTAATGTCTTAAATCTCAGCTGTATTATGTGTTGTTTAAATGAAGAATGAAGACTTATGCGAGTTAATTTTCAGGAAAACTTTACTTTTGGAAGGCGAACTTCTAAATTTGCTAAAGAAAACCCCCAAAATTGCCCCCCCCCTGAAAAGAAAGGAAAAAAAAAAAAAAATCCAAAACACCTCAAATGTAGTCTAACACGTGCTAAAGACGAAAGCCATAAAAGAGTTGACTCCTCCTCTCTCTTTCTTTCTCTCTCTCTCTGTGTCTCTCTCTCTCTCTCTCTTTCTCTCTGTCCACCACCAGTTGACCATGATATAGGAGTGGAACCTTTAATATAAATACTAAAATTAGTAATAATTTAATCCTTCATTTGTTGAAATAGTATGCATACGTTTGGAAGTGATTCCGTTTCCAGAATTTTTTTCACAGAGGTCAGTAAATTTATTCTACTAAACTATTCATTTAAAAATGCACATTTGATTTAAAATAGTAATGTCTTAAATCTCAGCTGTATTATGTGTTGTTTAAATGAAGAATGAAGACTTATGCGAGTTAATTTTCAGGAAAACTTTACTTTTGGAAGGCGAACTTCTAAATTTGCTAAAGAAAACCCCCAAAATTGCCCCCCCCCCTGAAAAGAAAGGAAAAAAAAAATCCAAAACACCTCAAATGTAGTCTAACACGTGCTAAAGACGAAAGCCATAAAAGAGTTGACTCCTCCTCTCTCTTTCTTTCTCTCTCTCTCTGTGTCTCTCTCTCTCTCTCTCTTTCTCTCTGTCCACCACCAGTTGACCATGATATAGGAGTGGAACCTTTAATATAAATACTAAAATTAGTAATAATTTAATCCTTCATTTGTTGAAATAGTATGCATACGTTTGGAAGTGATTCCGTTTCCAGAATTTTTTTCACAGAGGTCAGTAAATTTATTCTACTAAACTATTCATTTAAAAATGCACATTTGATTTAAAATAGTAATGTCTTAAATCTCAGCTGTATTATGTGTTGTTTAAATGAAGAATGAAGACTTATGCGAGTTAATTTTCAGGAAAACTTTACTTTTGGAAGGCGAACTTCTAAATTTGCTAAAGAAAACCCCCAAAATTGCCCCCCCCCCCCTGAAAAGAAAGGAAAAAAAAAATCCAAAACACCTCAAATGTAGTCTAACACGTGCTAAAGACGAAAGCCATAAAAGAGTTGACTCCTCCTCTCTCTTTCTTTCTCTCTCTCTCTGTGTCTCTCTCTCTCTCTCTCTTTCTCTCTGTCCACCACCAGTTGACCATGATATAGGAGTGGAACCTTTAATATAAATACTAAAATTAGTAATAATTTAATCCTTCATTTGTTGAAATAGTATGCATACGTTTGGAAGTGATTCCGTTTCCAGAATTTTTTTCACAGAGGTCAGTAAATCTATTCTACTAAACTATTCATTTAAAAATGCACATTTGATTTAAAATAGTAATGTCTTAAATCTCAGCTGTATTATGTGTTGTTTAAATGAAGAATGAAGACTTATGCGAGTTAATTTTCAGGAAAACTTTACTTTTGGAAGGCGAACTTCTAAATTTGCTAAAGAAAACCCCCAAAATTGCCCCCCCCCTGAAAAGAAAGGAAAAAAAAAAAAAAATCCAAAACACCTCAAATGTAGTCTAACACGTGCTAAAGACGAAAGCCATAAAAGAGTTGACTCCTCCTCTCTCTTTCTTTCTCTCTCTCTCTGTGTCTCTCTCTCTCTCTCTCTTTCTCTCTGTCCACCACCAGTTGACCATGATATAGGAGTGGAACCTTTAATATAAATACTAAAATTAGTAATAATTTAATCCTTCATTTGTTGAAATAGTATGCATACGTTTGGAAGTGATTCCGTTTCCAGAATTTTTTTCACAGAGGTCAGTAAATTTATTCTACTAAACTATTCATTTAAAAATGCACATTTGATTTAAAATAGTAATGTCTTAAATCTCAGCTGTATTATGTGTTGTTTAAATGAAGAATGAAGACTTATGCGAGTTAATTTTCAGGAAAACTTTACTTTTGGAAGGCGAACTTCTAAATTTGCTAAAGAAAACCCCCAAAATTGCCCCCCCCCCTGAAAAGAAAGGAAAAAAAAAATCCAAAACACCTCAAATGTAGTCTAACACGTGCTAAAGACGAAAGCCATAAAAGAGTTGACTCCTCCTCTCTCTTTCTTTCTCTCTCTCTCTGTGTCTCTCTCTCTCTCTCTCTTTCTCTCTGTCCACCACCAGTTGACCATGATATAGGAGTGGAACCTTTAATATAAATACTAAAATTAGTAATAATTTAATCCTTCATTTGTTGAAATAGTATGCATACGTTTGGAAGTGATTCCGTTTCCAGAATTTTTTTCACAGAGGTCAGTAAATTTATTCTACTAAACTATTCATTTAAAAATGCACATTTGATTTAAAATAGTAATGTCTTAAATCTCAGCTGTATTATGTGTTGTTTAAATGAAGAATGAAGACTTATGCGAGTTAATTTTCAGGAAAACTTTACTTTTGGAAGGCGAACTTCTAAATTTGCTAAAGAAAACCCCCAAAATTGCCCCCCCCCCCTGAAAAGAAAGGAAAAAAAAAATCCAAAACACCTCAAATGTAGTCTAACACGTGCTAAAGACGAAAGCCATAAAAGAGTTGACTCCTCCTCTCTCTTTCTTTCTCTCTCTCTCTGTGTCTCTCTCTCTCTCTCTCTTTCTCTCTGTCCACCACCAGTTGACCATGATATAGGAGTGGAACCTTTAATATAAATACTAAAATTAGTAATAATTTAATCCTTCATTTGTTGAAATAGTATGCATACGTTTGGAAGTGATTCCGTTTCCAGAATTTTTTTCACAGAGGTCAGTAAATTTATTCTACTAAACTATTCATTTAAAAATGCACATTTGATTTAAAATAGTAATGTCTTAAATCTCAGCTGTATTATGTGTTGTTTAAATGAAGAATGAAGACTTATGCGAGTTAATTTTCAGGAAAACTTTACTTTTGGAAGGCGAACTTCTAAATTTGCTAAAGAAAACCCCCAAAATTGCCCCCCCCCCTGAAAAGAAAGGAAAAAAAAAATCCAAAACACCTCAAATGTAGTCTAACACGTGCTAAAGACGAAAGCCATAAAAGAGTTGACTCCTCCTCTCTCTTTCTTTCTCTCTCTCTCTGTGTCTCTCTCTCTCTCTCTCTTTCTCTCTGTCCACCACCAGTTGACCATGATATAGGAGTGGAACCTTTAATATAAATACTAAAATTAGTAATAATTTAATCCTTCATTTGTTGAAATAGTATGCATACGTTTGGAAGTGATTCCGTTTCCAGAATTTTTTTCACAGAGGTCAGTAAATCTATTCTACTAAACTATTCATTTAAAAATGCACATTTGATTTAAAATAGTAATGTCTTAAATCTCAGCTGTATTATGTGTTGTTTAAATGAAGAATGAAGACTTATGCGAGTTAATTTTCAGGAAAACTTTACTTTTGGAAGGCGAACTTCTAAATTTGCTAAAGAAAACCCCCAAAATTGCCCCCCCCCCCTGAAAAGAAAGGAAAAAAAAAATCCAAAACACCTCAAATGTAGTCTAACACGTGCTAAAGACGAAAGCCATAAAAGAGTTGACTCCTCCTCTCTCTTTCTTTCTCTCTCTCTCTGTGTCTCTCTCTCTCTCTCTCTTTCTCTCTGTCCACCACCAGTTGACCATGATATAGGAGTGGAACCTTTAATATAAATACTAAAATTAGTAATAATTTAATCCTTCATTTGTTGAAATAGTATGCATACGTTTGGAAGTGATTCCGTTTCCAGAATTTTTTTCACAGAGGTCAGTAAATTTATTCTACTAAACTATTCATTTAAAAATGCACATTTGATTTAAAATAGTAATGTCTTAAATCTCAGCTGTATTATGTGTTGTTTAAATGAAGAATGAAGACTTATGCGAGTTAATTTTCAGGAAAACTTTACTTTTGGAAGGCGAACTTCTAAATTTGCTAAAGAAAACCCCCAAAATTGCCCCCCCCCCTGAAAAGAAAGGAAAAAAAAAATCCAAAACACCTCAAATGTAGTCTAACACGTGCTAAAGACGAAAGCCATAAAAGAGTTGACTCCTCCTCTCTCTTTCTTTCTCTCTCTCTCTGTGTCTCTCTCTCTCTCTCTCTTTCTCTCTGTCCACCACCAGTTGACCATGATATAGGAGTGGAACCTTTAATATAAATACTAAAATTAGTAATAATTTAATCCTTCATTTGTTGAAATAGTATGCATACGTTTGGAAGTGATTCCGTTTCCAGAATTTTTTTCACAGAGGTCAGTAAATCTATTCTACTAAACTATTCATTTAAAAATGCACATTTGATTTAAAATAGTAATGTCTTAAATCTCAGCTGTATTATGTGTTGTTTAAATGAAGAATGAAGACTTATGCGAGTTAATTTTCAGGAAAACTTTACTTTTGGAAGGCGAACTTCTAAATTTGCTAAAGAAAACCCCCAAAATTGCCCCCCCCCCTGAAAAGAAAGGAAAAAAAAAATCCAAAACACCTCAAATGTAGTCTAACACGTGCTAAAGACGAAAGCCATAAAAGAGTTGACTCCTCCTCTCTCTTTCTTTCTCTCTCTCTCTCTGTCTCTCTCTCTCTCTGTCTGTCCACCACTAGATAACCATGAAATATACCACAAAATTTCTTTGAATTTTAACATCCAGCAGTCCTGGACTTTAACTAAGTTAAAACTTAAGATAAAAAAAGTGAATTTTTATTTTTATTTTATTTTTTTTTTTTTTATTACTACCGCGTACACATGGGAAGCAGCATGCTGTACGTGTGAGTCTTGCGGCTTAACGCTCAAGATTGCCAGTTCGATCGGGGAACTACTGCTGCTCATCTATAAGAGTGGCTTCTATAGATGAGAACAAAAACAGCCATCGAAAGATAACCATGACTAGTACTCAAACCAGATCCATAAACCGCATCGCTCTTCGCGCGGGTAAAAAAGGGGCGCGTCCTGCTGAGGTTGGAGCCCTGGCCTCGGTGTTCGAAAAATCAGCTACAGAGCTCAAACACAAACAAAAACTACTAAAATGCAAACAAACAATACAGATAGCGACATTTAACGTAAGAACCCTAAATAGAATAGGTCAACTATCAGAGCTAACTGCATCAGCCGTAGAGCATAAGATAGATATAATTTGCATACAAGAGCACCGATACACGCACACCGAAGATATCAAGTATCACGAAACTGGAAATGGATGGATGCTGGTGACTGTATCGGCATGGAAAAACTCTGTCAATGCATCGGTAGGAGGGGTGGGAATACTTCTAGGACCGAGAGCGTTAAAAACACTGAACAGCATTGAGAGAATACAACCTAGGATGATGGCCGCAACGTTTAATGGCAACCCCAAAGCAACAATTATCTCCTGCTACAGCCCTACCAATGTTAGCGAAGAAAACGAAATAGCCACCTTCTACGAAGATCTATCCTCCCTAGTACGTAGCATTCCGAAACACAACCTGCTAGTCATTGGCGGAGATATGAATGCACAAATCGGGAAAAACAGACACAACAAATACAGCCTACACTACGCGTCTAACAGGAATGGACAGCATTTAATAGACTTCATGATAGAAAATAGATTAACCTGCCTCAATACAAACTTTCAAAAAAGGGAGGGGAAATTATGGACCTACACATACGCGAATAAGAGTAAAGCACAGATAGACTACGTCCTTATAAACAGGAAATGGAAGAATAGTGCGATGAATTGCGAGGCATACTCCTCCTTCGAGGGTGTGTCCTCCGATCATCGAATAGTTACGGCCAAAGTACGACTAAGCCTAAGAAAAAATGCCACACGTAAAGCGACGACCAAGCACTATGACTGGGCCCTACTCAACAACAGAGATATTAGAGATAAATATGCATTAGAATTAAGAAACAGATTCGAAGCACTACAAGAGAAGGTAGAAATAGGCACCCCAAATGACGAATATGAAAATTTTGTAGAAGCACACCTGGAGGCGGCAGAAAAGTGTATTCCAACAAAACCTAGAACTAAATATAGAGTCCCTTGGGAAACGCCAGCAGCTAGAGAAAAACGTGCTTCCATTATTATTTACGCAGATTTTTTCACATCAGAGTTAGCTAATGGTCTTT